>APFE031663986.1:86268-102682 GCA_000404065.3 Pinus taeda | reverse complement strand
CTTTCCCCTGCTTCCTAACATCCCTCCCTACTCCCAAAAATTTCCCCAAGAATTTAGAAGCCCCCTATCCCCTTCATTTCGCTCCATTTCGGCAAAATTCCTTGTTTCACATATCGGGACAAGTCGCAGTCAAATAATGTTCCAGAGAAATCAAAGATGAATTTTGGGGAATTGAGAGAGGATTTTGTCCACAACATGCCAAGGAAGAAAAACCTCCTTCAATTTTTGCACATGTGTCATGGTTTTAAATAAATGTCAAAAATACCAGCGAGAACGAAGGTGCTCCAAGGACGGTTGGCCAAAACACAAAAAACGAAGGAAAACGCCAGATCCACTCCAAATTTTGGCCAAAGCCTATTTTAATAAGCATGGTACTTGATTGGGGACTCCCAGCCCAAATTTCAAGAAATTTGGAGAAAATTTTGTCATTTGTGAATTTTTTGTGCAATTTACAGGTTTTGGCCATTTGATTGGTCTCACCCTGCGCGCGACCAGTCATGGGGACAGCTCAGAACGGGGAAAACTCTACATTTTTGGAATTGTCATGCAAAAATACACTTGCCTATGGATGGGTTTCAGATTTTATGAAGATTTGGGCTTCCAAAAGCTCAAAATACATGCAAATTTTGACTTTCTGCCCCTTTTTTTAGTTGCAGAAAGCTGCCTTGGGAGAAATGACTTTTGAGGGGTCAAATCAACTCCAAATTCAGAAATTCCAGTGGGGTTGGAAGTAGACTCACAGACCTTTCCAATGAGCTATATTGCACCTAATTTGGACACCGGGAAGGCCCTCAAACAGAGCTGTCAATGCGCGCGACCAGTCAAAGTGAGGGGCGCGACCAGTGAGGGAAATTTCACTGTTTTGACCAGTTCGGCCAGCAAAACACTGTTTTTACTTTGGTTGACTTTTGAGGCATGTAAATGATGGATTTTTGTGTAATTTTCATGGCACTTAGATACTTTTACTCTCCTTGAACACTTATAGAAGTTTCCTTGATGTAAATGGTAAATATTTAATGCATGGATAGGTTTCCTAAGTTTTAGAGGCAAGTTGTTTTGACTGCCTATTATCTAGTGATTAGTTTAGAATTAGTTGAAACAGCTCCTAGGAAGCTGAGCTCGACCCCTAGAGGTGGGAAAAGGAGTTAGATCTTCTATATTATGCCTTCTCTTACTCATTTTCATGGTTGGACTCTTGAGGGAGAAGCTCCTATTGTATATTTCACTTGTATCTCTGCAATTTGAGGAAAAGAAAGACCAGGGTTTTGCAGACATCATTGGGATTCTTGTGGACTCTTGTGTTGATGGTGTGTTCTCTTATTGTAATTGTAAGTGTGTTTATGTGTTCCATATCTTTCTTTACTGCAGCTTATTAAACAAATGAAGTGATAAAGTTTGAATTCATGCATGTCATGCTCAGCTTTCAAATTTGTTTAATGTTTATGTTTTCCACTGTCTAAAGAGGATTCAAAGTCATTGTTTGCCCTCTTTAGCTTATCCTCTTTCCTCCTTGACCATCCATCTCAGCTAAAAGCATCAGCACAAACTCCTACCTTGCCCCAAAGACCCACCTGCAAAAACTGAGCTCAATCCCCGCACCCTAAATTGCAGATCCTCAACTTGCCACCAAAAAACCCCAAAAAACCCCCAAATCAACTTTCAAATCAGTTTACTAGCCTAATATCTGTGTTACCTTGATTGGTCATCTCTTCCCATTGAAAATTTAACGAGATTGACCGGAGAGAGCCTTCTCATACCCCGTAGGGCTAGCTACGAGGTGAAATGGTTTGATGTTGCCTTGAAGGTTTGCCTTTCTCAGCCTGAGGTGAAATATCAAGCGCTAACAGTACCCATTGATGCTACTTTTTTGAAGTGAAGCACCTTAGGTATGTCTCCAAACATTTGTTGACTGCTTCAGTTTGACCATTCGTTTGGGGATGATACGAAGTACTTAGTTGGAGTTGGTTGCCTTGTAGCTTGAAAATTTATTGCCAAAAGTTATTGGTGAAATTCGGGTCACGATTAGACACAATGGAAGTGGGCATGCCATGTAGTTTGAAGATCTGGTCCATGAAAGCTTGAGCCACCAAAGTGGGGGTAAATGGGTGGCGTAGAGTGAAAAAATGAGCATATTTAGAAAGTCTATCCACAACCACCATGATGACTGATTTGTTGCCTGACTTCGGGAGACTAGTGATGAAATCCATAGAAAAATCCATCCAGATGGAGGTAGGGATGGCGATGGTTGTAAGGTTCCTGGTAACTTGAATATTTCTCCTTTGTGGCGTTGATACACATCACATTTAGCTACAAAAGTAAGAATGTCAGTTTTCATGCTCGTCCAAAAGAAAGAACGACGAGTGCGAGCATAAGTGTTTTGAAAGCCTGCATGGCCTGTAGTGGGAGATGAGTGCAACTCAGCCAAAATGCATGTTTTGAGGGTGGATGTCAGCGATATAACTACTCGATCCTTGTAGCGAAGAATCTCATCCTTCCAAGAGTAGCCAATTGAGGAATCAGGATCTTCTCTCAAGTTATTAATGAGTTGGGAGAGAGAGGGGTGTGAAAACCATTCCTTGTGGGCTTCTTCAATCCAATCTGGTATGGGAAGATAGATTGATAGCAGGGTTCTTTCCTCCTCAAATTGGCATGATAAAGCATCCGCTACTACATTGTCATGCACTTTCTTGTAAATTATCTCATAATCATATCCCAACATTTTGGCTAGCCACTTATTTTGTTGTGGTGAGGATAAACGTTGATCCAAAAAATATTTGAGGCTTTGATGGTCTGTGTAGATTTGGAAATGTCATCCCAATAAGTATGGTCACCAAGTATCTACTGCATGTAAGATGGCCACCATCTCTTTCACATAGGTAGATTGTCCTACATGTTTCCCACTTAGTTGTTGGTTGGTGAAAGCCAAGGGTCGACCTTCCTACATTAAGACAACACCAATACTAGTACCTGAAGCATCACATTCAATCACAAAAGATTTGGTGAAGTCGGGTAGTGCCAATACTGGAGTGGAACACATGGCCTGTTTGAGAGCCATAAATGTCTATTGTGCTGCATCAGTCCAAAGGAAGGCATTTTTATTGAGAAGGTTAGTGAGGGGTCTAGTAATGAAACCATAATTGCGAACAAATTTGTAATAGTAGCCGGTGTGACCCAAGAATCCCCTCACACTCTTCAAGGTTTTTGGTTGGGGCCAATCTTGCATTTCTTGTATCTTTTTGGGATCAACCCCGACACCTTCATGACCCACAATATGGCCCAAATACTTGACTTCTTCCATGCCAAAAAAGCACTTGGACAATTTGACAAATAATTTGTGATTCCGGAGCAGTTGCAAGATTATGTCTACATGTTGAAGATGTTTTTCCCAGGTTAGGCTGTAGATGAGAATGTCATCAAAGAAAACGAGGACGAATTTTTGGAGACATGGTTTCAACAAGTGATTCACGAGGCTTTGAAAAGTGTATGGGGCATTACATAGATCAAATGGCATGACCAAGAATTCATAATGGCCTTCATGAGTTCGGAAAGAAATCTTGGGAATGTCTACTTCTTTCATATGTATTTGGTGACAGCTAGAGCGGAGATATAACTTAGTAAATAATTGAGCACCATGTAGTTCATCAAGCATATCATCAACAACTGAGATAGGGAATTTGTCTTTGACAGTGAGCTTGTTGAGGGCTCAAAAGTCTCGACACATGCGCCATTCCCCATCTTTCTTGAGCACCATGACCACTGGTGATGAATAAGGACTGACGCTAGGACGAATAACACTAGCTTCAAGGAGTTCCTTGATGATTTTTTCAATTTCATTCTTTTGGGCGAAAGGATATCGACATGGCTGCACATTCAGCAGCCGTGCCCCTGGGACCAAAGTGATGCTATGATCATGTTCCCCTCTAGAGGGTGGAAGCTCTTTAGGTTTATCAAATACATGCTGGTGGCGATTTAAGACCTATTGCATCTTAGAATGAATATGAAGAGTAATGGGTTCTATGGCCTGGATGGCATTAAACTGGGTGATAAATCCATGATGTCCCCTTTTTAACAACTTTTCCATTTGATGCGAGCTGATGATATAAGGAGCACCTGCTTGGAGTCCACAGACTGTATGCATGTGGTCATTCTGCTTAAATCTCATGTATAACTCCTGGAAATCCATTATGATTGGGCCTAGTGTGCGAAGCCATTCAACACCCAAGACAATGTCACAACCACTCATGTTAATAAAAAACATGTGGGTCTTTAGATGGTAGTCTCCCATCTGAAGTTTAATATTTTCGCAGCGGCCTTCACATTTCATTGTCCCCCCATCAGAAATAAGGACCTGGAAATTAGAGACTGCCTGTACAAAACAATGAACAACTTCAGCAACTCGTTGATGGATAAAGTTATGAGTGCTGCCACTATCAATCAATACTACTACAAGTTGATGTTTAATAAAGCCTCTAATTTTAAGAGTTTGGGGTGCATAAATGCCCGCCAAAGCATGTAGCGAGATAACTAGTTCCTCTGGCAGAGCTGTGAGCTCATTGTCCTGTTAGGTTTCCTCAACTTCATCCTCTGGTCCCCATAGGGGTGGGGCTTCCTCTGATGAGCTGTGATCAGTAACATCACTTTGAAAGAATTTTGGTTCCTTGCATTTATGCCATGGGGAGTATTTGTCATCACAGTAGTAGCACAACCCTTGTTTTCTTCTTTCAGCCATTCTTATTGGGGACACCTTTTGACCTTAAGTGTTTGGGTAGGGACTTGAGCCTGGGTGGGGCGACCCTTGGCTATGAAATTTTGACGAGTAGACTGGGCAACTAAAGCACGTTCCACTTCAACAACGTTTGTGCAAACGTCTATCCATGTAGGTGGGTGGTGCATCTAGACATGTGCATGGATGACTTCTTTGAGACCACTTATAAAACATTCCAAGTAGAATTCATCTCCTAGAAATTCTATTCAGATGGCCAATGTCTCAAAGGTTGCAATGTAGTCTTTTACTGTGTCTGTCTGTCGGAGCTTAGTAAGATGACCCAAAAAAATATATTCTCTGTCAAAGCGGTCACAAAGGGATTTTGAGAACACCGACCAAGTTATGTTCCCAGGATAGCATTTCTGATGCCACTACCACCATTGCCATCTCTCTTGGTCCAAGTAAAGGGCTCCCACATGTAGTTTAGTTAGATCATTGTGGATATCATTCAGAATGAAATATTGTTCCATTTGTGCTACCCATACTCCCAGATTAGAGCCATCAAATTTATACATGTCCAACTTGGGAGGCCGAGGGTGGGAATGTTTGTGATTTCCATGGAAGTGAATATGATGGCTAGATTTTCCTTCAAGGTGTTCATCAATACCACGTGCCTATGGATGCAAACACGACATGCACACATTGAATTGTGCAATGAATTGTGTAATTTGCTGCATTTCTTCTTGGAAAGAATCCAACTTCTTTTCAAGGCGCTCGATCTTCTCGTTGGCCATGACTTGAGCTCTGGTTTCTACCATACACAGAGTTCGATCACTTGATGTCACTTTGAAATTTTTTGCGGCCGCTAGAAAATTGAAGCTGACAAGTGAATGGTACCATTGCGATCATCTCGTCGTCCTGAATATTATAGGATAAGTCTCTTGTAAGCATCTAGGGGAGGCCTTAGACTTTTTTTTTTTACTTACTGCTGATCAATACTGCAGTGGCCAATTTCTAGAAAACTTGATCCTGCCCAATGTCCTGAAAAAATCGGGCCCATACTATAGCAACCACAAGCCTTGCTGTGCAAAGGGTCAGATATGCCTATGAAACCCCAACGACTAAATGTGAGTTGGATTGCAGTGACAAAACCCCAACTGGTGGATCTGATTGGTGTGGCGGTGACAAAACTCCAAATGCTAGATCTGAATGGTACTACAGTGGTAGAAACCCAGCTGGTAGATCTGATTGTGGCGGTGACAACAAAACCCCAACTGCTAGATTTGAATCGTACTGCGGTGGTGGAACCCCAACTGGTGGATATGATCTTGCAAATAAGATAATGGGTGATCTTTAGAGAGTCGTTCCCACTAGGGCATTCAAATAATACCCGCACCGAGAAATAATACCGTACCCTTAGCCATACTACCCGACTACCCTATCGTACACATGAGTAATCTCCTCGAGTGCTGTTCTCAGTGTACTGTAGCAGTAAGACAACCGACGACTTATCTAAGGTGAGGTTCATGTGAGCCTAGGGGGCTTTCAATATACCCAGAGGGTATGTGGAAGGTAGTCCGTGCATGGTTCTGTCTAATGCGCTATTACTTGAAGGGGTACCCATAGGGGTTATAAGGGAGTCCAACAAGCGTGACCACCTCTTGTATTTCCTGTGTGTATGCCTTTGCAAATCCGTAGGTTTATGCACTTAATGACAGATCTCGTGGTTTAAAGACGATAGAACACGTCTCTAGCCTAAAAAACATTCTGACAAAAATGGAGGTACCACTGGCCATGGAAAGTGCTCTAATACCACTTGTTATGCTCTTGACTTGAAAGAAATTTCAGAATACCAAATAAGCAAAGAAAGACAACCCAAAACACAGAATAAAATGAGAAAAACAACGAGTATTTTATTACTCAGAGATGAAAGCAATGTTCACTTGCCTCTTCGAGGGGACAACCTCCAGTAGAGCAGATCTCGGTTACAATGTAAGACTCAATAATATTTCCCTTATAACTATGACTGACTATTCATAGCTAAATGACCTTTAACAACCTAACGATTAGTGGTCTTTTGCATAACAAGGGTTAACCACTTTATTTATTAGTTATGGCATGTTGCAACTAACTGTGGTCCCTTTCTTAAATGCGGGTCAACCACTTACAATTATTAATACGAGCTTTATTGACTCCTTAACTGACTATGACTATGACTCGGCCCTATTGGGTTTATTACATAAATAAAGGGGTTAGGGTTGGAGCCTAACAATGCACTTGTTTTTTTATTTTTCAAAAAGAAAGAAAATCGTGTTTTTTTCTCCAATTTCTCCAGACATCAGTATATTCGATAGTCAAGCACACTAATGGGTTTTTATAAAAAGAACACCGACATTGCCAAGGCACCAAATTTTTCAATGCACATACATGATAATTTTTTCTTTATTATTATTTTCGAAATCTTGAAACAATTTGATTAATTTTTTTAACACAACGGTGCAATTTCTATTTAAAACCATGAGTGCTCTAATTGTTATAAGAGCACTGAGCTGATTGAATTCATTTTTATTTTTTAAAATTGGGAAACAAGTGCATAACGGTGTTGGTTTTTTTTTTTTAAATGCATCAGTGACTTTTTATAGAAGAGCATCCATTTGACAACATATTTTTTTCGGAATGCCGGAAACCAGTGTGAGTATTATTTGAACGCCCTAGTGTTGTTAATTTTTAAATGCATCAGTGCGCACCGATTGGGTTTAAAAACTATATGAAATTTTAATTTCACATAAATGGCATATTAATCTCAAACTATCCTTTAAGGTGCATCCACATGAATTACAGTAGTTCATAGTATACATTTATGCTTAAAGTCACCTTATTATTGAAAAATGGTTTGAAAACTATATTGAAATTCATATTGTGGTTATATGGTTGTCTAGATTAATTTTGGATATGCACACAAATTTTTATTTCCAATTTTTCTCAAATGTAGGGACAAAATCACCCGGATGCGGGGGATTTCAGAATGCATTAATGGAGATTTTAATAAGCGACGACGCTTAGCCATGCCAGTTGCTGGCCAGCGCTAATCTCCAAGACCTTACCTGGCTCATGATGGTTCATATCAAGTGCGAGCAGATCCGTATGTAGGTTGATATTAATGCTCACATCTGCCAAGACATCGTAGGAGATGGTTTTATCATGGAGTTTTCGGCTTTCAATTCCATTGCCTGTGCCCCGTCTCATATTCACTGCTTGCCTCCTGCTGGATTCCCCTGCAGGAATTCATTCTCTGAGGTTCAGTACCGATTCCTGGCTGTTCTTCATTCTGGTTTTGGGACGTCTAGCTCCCACTCTTTGTCTTTCTTTCTAAGCATTCCTCAGATTCCTGTTGTGCAGTTCAGATCCCAGAATTCTCCTAGAGGTTTCTGCGCTTCTGTGCTCTCCCCTTGTCGCCTAACCATGGTGTTGGGCTAATTTATTGACTAAATTAAGACAAGTATTTAATTATCAATCCGGGTTTGTAAAACTTGGAGGTAAATCCACTGTATATGGACATCATATATAATCAAGTTTAGAAGATAAAATTTGAAAACTAAAGAATTGCATATTACAAATATAAACCTATTTTAACAATTTCTAATTCATTTATGTAACATATGAGAGAATAGGCTCCTAACTTAGGAGAACCATGTTGTCCTTCCCTACAATACTACTTTCATGAAGATAAATCTAAAAGCACTAATTAACAATGGTTTATGATGCAGAAGATGTAAAAGAAGAGGCTCCTAACTAAGAAGGTCCAAATTGTCCTTTTTCACAATCCTACTATATCACAATCACCATTGCTTCAAACCAGAAATGCATAAATATCTTCAAATGAGAAATGGAGAATGAAATTCGGTTTTAGTTCAAGATCAAATAGAAGGGGAACTTAACTTAAATTCCTTTGTGTCCCTTCATATGTAGATTAGAATTAAACCAATATTCATTCATCAATCATTACACATCTAAATACATTTGAAACAAAAACTAGTCTATGAAAACTATAAAAATTGAACCAAGAAGTGCACTTAGCTTGGTGTGGGGGCCCTCCACCCTTGCCTTGCACACTTGAAGAAATATCAGCTACAGCAACTTCAGTAAATCAACCAAGTATGAACAACAAATTGGAATGAAACAAGTTCTTCAAATTAGCTCCCAACTCCAATTATACAAAAGTTACATACAAATTCCATTACAAAAGCCATCAAAGTCTTGGCTTTAAATAGAGGTTTAATGAAACAAATTGATATATATTATCTCTAACACTCATATCTACTCATATCCACCTATCTAAGTCGAACTCATCCAATTCATCCCAAGAAATATGGTCAATCCCATAAAATCTCAAAACTGCCTTATTTCCTAGGGATTTTATGGTGACTAGTCATGTTTGACCAGCCTTGACTGGGCCTAATAAAGCTTGTTCTGGCCGAACCAAGTGGAGTTAGCTTAGTCCTAGTTCCCAAGCTGTCCATCCATGCATCAAACTCAAGCCCAAGTGTCCTGCAAACATGTCATCCACATAGCTATTACGGGAATTTCTGATTCAGTCCAAAATTGCACTTGAAACTCAATTTTCATAAAAACTTCTAGAAGTTGCAAAATTAAAATTAAACACCTGAATATGCATAAAATACATCAAAATGAGATGGATGTGATGGAAAATGGATGGAAAATATAAGGATTAAGTAGGTTTCCCTAAGCAAAAATAGACCAAAACTGAGGGCCAACACATGGTCTGGCATAGAATGATAATGCCGTCATGGCGGAAATAGGGGTGGTCATGCGTGGCCTCAAACAACTCATTCTGTGGATCAGCCTTCGCCCCATGTCTCTTCGCCTTCGTCCCAAGCGCCTTCTCCCTCATCCAGCCCTGCTAGAAATCCCTTCCTGCATAATGCATTTCAATCTACCCACTTCAAATTTCAAAGTAGCCTTAATAAGCCCATCATTACTGCTAATATTACCATAATTTTCTCTGAGGAAGAAGCTCTGGTTCGGCCTCCGGCGAGTAATGTAGCAAAGCATCCTCAGGGCGCTCTCAGAGGTGCGGCCAGCCTTGGTTCTGGACAGACTTCTGCAGATGATGGCAAGGTGGAGGGGCATGGCGTTTCGCATGGTGAGGGGGCTAATCCTGGCGCTTCGCAGCCACCAGGTGGCAACCCTCATGCAGTCAATGTTTCAATGGCTTTCGTTTCCAGCTCCAATGGCACCCGTCCTGAGTCGTTTCCTCCAGATGGCAGCGGAGTGGGAGATATGGATCGTGATGCGGTTTTCTGGCATGACAATGCATGCCCTATCATCGAGGAGCTGATGGACCAGGACATCCCTATGTGATGCCACCTGGTCTCCTTCCTGTCTGCTCAGAGTTTTCCTTTTGGTCGTGGGTCAGGTTCGGTCTCTTCTGTTTTTTGATGTTCAGGCTCTGTATCGGCGGTCTGGCAAACTGGTTCCATGTCTTTGTGACTTAGAAGTTTAAGATTCTGGTTCTGTTGAGGTGGTTCGAAAATCTGGTTTTATGTCTTTTTAGCTCTATAGTTAATGGTCTCCCGACTGACATGCACACTTTTGCTATCTATAGGCTTGGTTTTTTTGATGTTTCAAAGGGTTTATCCTATTTCTGATCCATGGTTTACCAGTCCATGTCAGGCTTCTATGGCTGGTTTATGCATCACTGTAATGGTCTTTTCCCAAGTTTGGGATGGCTCAGTTCTCCTGAAAGCATTCATATGCTCTTGTCTGAGGCCTCTGCCTCTTTGTAACTTTATTTTCATTTTCTCTTAATAGAATTAGTCTTTACTTAGAAAAAAAAAATGTAGGGACAAAATCTCAATAATATCAAATGGTCAATTCTTCAAATTCCAACTCGTTCCACATTGCTTATAAAGTTCCTTCACAGAGTTCTTCCTTTTGATCTCGAATAAGTTCAAATTTTATTTATATTTCAATTATCTAATTGATTTTTTTTTAGTCCATGTCAATTTGAATAAAAATATATCCAAATTTGCAGGAACTTGATTCAGAATCGAGTTCAGATGCAAAAAATATTACTCTATATTTTAAAAAATATCGGAAGCTCTTATAAGGAGCAACATATCGCAAGAAGTTGGTAGATGAAAATGGACAATCTCTTCACCCTACCAATTGGAACATGACATCTTCTAGCCATAATCCTGGATCAATGATGGTAATAATTGTTTGGAACAATGTAATTTCAACAAACCAATTGCATTGACATGCTTACTAATATCATTTATATTGTACTAATGACGTTCAATATTTTTTGAAATTACTGATGATGAGCGACCCACCTACCATCTTCTGAAGCACCCCACTACAATGTCAACTTGAGAAAAGGTTGCATTAACAGTAAGAATCAGAGAGGACACATACAAAGAATGGTTGAATCAACTGCCAATTCAATCCCACTATGTATAGTTTCACCAATTAGGAATGACAACAACAATAGTAGTTCTTCATCACAAGTTGGTAATGAAGGAAATCAAATGGAGGTTGCTATGGATGATTACTTAGGAGATATGACTGCCATGGAGGCAATGTTGTTAGATGCATTCTAGAATGATGAGCTAGGG
Organism: Pinus taeda; assembly: GCA_000404065.3. Taxonomy (NCBI): domain Eukaryota; kingdom Viridiplantae; phylum Streptophyta; class Pinopsida; order Pinales; family Pinaceae; genus Pinus; species Pinus taeda. The sequence goes on along the minus strand of APFE031663986.1, from coordinate 91,339 downwards.
GATGATGCTCATATCACTGATACCTTATTTGAAAGCTTGAAATCTGTTTCCACCACCCCTTTCTTTGGACCTGGCAACAAGTCAAAGTCTACTCAGTTGTGGACAAAAATGTTGCTGCACAATGTGAAAGCAAAGTTTGGCATGTCGAATGCATGTTTCTTGGCAATATTGAGGTAATTCACCTGCATGATTAATCAAGTTCCTTATATTTTGTCACACAATCAAATTTAAAAATGGTCGATTTTATGAGTGTTAAAGATTGACATTGTACAATTCTATTCCCCACCAACTGCAAGATATTCAATGATAAGGTTCTTCCGACTGATATTGTCTTGTCGGGTAGCTGTGAAGAGGAAAAACAGTTGTTGAAGATGTTGGGTGTTGAGTAGATATCATATCATGCATGTCCGAATGATTGTATTTTATATAGAAGAGAATATGTAGGCAAAGAGATATTTCCAAAATTTGGGCATGACAGGTACCTTAATTTAAAAAAAAACGAGTAAATCACATGGTCCTCCTCATAAGATATTGAGGCATATGCCTATAATCCCAAGGATTAAAAGACTATTTCTTTGCAAAGAATTATCTATGTTGCAGGGATGACATGCCTCACACAGAAGTGAGTCAGGAGTTATGCGAATCCCAATAGATTCAATAGTCATGAAACATATAGAGGATACATGGCCTGAAAAATTCAAGGATGAAGTATGAAGTCTATGACTCAGCATAGCCATGGATGGCATCAACCCATATTCCCTCCAAGACACCAATTATTTTGTTTGGCTTGAAGTAGTGATCAATAACAATATCCCCACATGGTTGTCTGTGAAGAATGAACATTTTATGTTGGCTTTCATAGTCCCTGGTAGAAGACAAGTGAAGAATATGGAATTGAAGTAATTATGGAAATGGGAAGGGATACATGTGTACGATGTATCAAGACCCATTACAACAGAGAGGAGTTTTATGTTGTATGGTATATGTGATTACACCATACATGATTATCCAGGATTAGAAGTTTGCTTTGCTAAATTACATTCTTATTGATTTGTTTAGTAACAATATTGTTTCACATATTAATTTAATTTGTTGAAAATTTTCAAATCTTCATGGTTGCTAATGTGCCAACTTGTAAATAATAATTTTGCATGTCTTCTAACAAAAGGGTATCATGGATGTAAATGTTGTGGACCTATTCTGAAGGCTAGGTGGTCCGACCACCTACGAAAGCCAATGTATGATTGCTCCAAGGTATTCCTCCCAAAAGAACACCCTTATAGAAGAGAAACATCTTCTTTCAATGGTAAACCAATGATAACCCAAAGGTCTGTAATAATGACACCAACTGAATGGATTAGAGCATATGAGAGAGAGAAGGAGAAGGAGTTTGCAGAAATGTTCGATTCAAATGGGGAGCCTATGTTCGTTGATCCAGAATTCTTTGACGCCTATGTTGAGAAATTTCCGATTGGGATGAAAATGAAATATGTCTTTTATGATCTCCCATATTGGGAGCATCTTAAGATTTCCCACTTACTATATCCCATATATATATATTTAAAAATGTTGCATCTTCTTTATGGAGGCACATATCATCGAAAGAAAGTGACACATTAGATGTTAGGAGAGATCTTATTTTTTCAAAAAATAAAAAGAGACATTAGCTAAGACAAGAAACTAGAGGAGAGGCTGGTCCCTCTTGGTCTTTCAAAGAAGATGATGTTCCATGGATTTGAAAGAAATATGATCTTTCTTTGGCAAAGGAAGCTATAATGAGTGTGAGGGTGACTTATTTATATGGGTATTCACTATGGCGTTGCTTCACTGTGGAAGATCGTTTGTCGTGGTTGAAATCACATGACCATTTGAGCCTTCTAAAAGTACGCATGTCATAAACATGATTTTATTATTTATTTTTATTTTTATGTAATGCGATATTTTATAATTAATTTTTGTATAATGTACTATTTACTGTGTAGTGTTCGATTATCCTATGCTCGTGCATGGATGTGTGAACCATGAATCCCACCAAGACCTATGATGTGCCATATCTAAATTATCTGCATTTGTACATTGGATCACATCAAAGGAGATTCATATGGCTAGCATTCCGCAATTTTGTCAAGAGATAGTTGATATTGTTTGTATGTTTGAGAAGGAGTTGTTGACGAGTTTCATGAACCTGCGGGTTTATCTTCTAATTCACCTAGTAGATTAGGTTGAATTAGTTGGGGTCGTTTCTTGTCGTTAGATTTTCTTCTTAGAGAGGTACATGAAGAAATTGAAAGGTTTTGTTCGACAATGAGCAAAAGTCACCGGAACTATGGCAGAGGGGTATATATCGTATGTGTCTTTCTATTATGCAGGTGAGTACATAAAGCAAATCGACAACACACTAGGTGTGGTGATTCAGGATGACGAAAGGATGAAGACAAAAGAGAAGGGGAGATTCTCAAAACAAATGGAAAGAGGAGCATGATAAAGAGTAAGTGCAAACTTATCATTTGTTAAATTACTACACATTAACTATTCACACTGAACTTTGTATTAATGCATATTTTGATCTTATAGTAATATATATATATATCTATATATATATCTATATATATCTATATATATATATATATATATATATATATATATATATATATATAGATAGATAGATATATATATATATGTTGGGTTGATTTGGTAATCAATGATTTTAGAAATTCAAGCCATAAAAAATTCATTCTTTACAACATGGAAGCGACACAACTGTGGGTTGCATTGTACGAAGAGAAGAGGAGGAAATGGGAGAGTGACAAGAAATAATTCAAATGGTTGAATAGTAGAAGCATGCCTTATCCTGATCATTTAAAAGAAAATATGCCAAGGACATACTCTAACAGTTGGGTTGCTAATCAAGTCAGAAAGAAATACAATGCATTTGGTCATTACCCAGGTGCTGATGAGGATGGCTAAAAATAGGGATTGGGTGCAACAACTCGTTAATTATATTCTCTTTATGTACAATTTTAACTTCATACTGCACCTTTGAATTGCAACACACACACAAATATATATGTTTGGGTTATTAGACACATGGCATTGATGTTTTCACTTGTTTATAGGTGCATTTCCCATCTATGTGGGCATATGGACATCATTTTCACACTGAGGATGTCGATGATGGATACATGACATAAGATTGTGGAGCGGAAGTCGAGTTCAACCAATCTAGTAATGCTAGCCATTGCGATCAAAACCTAATGCATGGGACATTAGGTTACATTGGAAATATATAAAAGATCATTCAAGTGGAATTCTCTTCATTCCAATGTGTTATTTGTAGGTGCAAGTGGTGGGACACCTTTGATTGGAATAATGTAAAGGAAGATCACAATAGTGGGATGATACCTATCAACTCTAGGAAGATGTAGCATGAAGCTAGGGAGCCTTATGTTTTCCCAAAACACTACAACCAGGTGTTTTTTTGCCCAAATGTGTTGGATAGGGATTGGTGGTTCGTATTAAGACACGACCCTAGATCAAAACATATTTTTGAGAACAACATTATTATCATGCCAAATGAGGAAGCTAATAAGGGTGATGACAATGGAGAGTGATATGTACTTGTGTTATTTCATCATTTATACTATTGTTGTATGTTTTTGTTGTCATTATGTCACTAATTATATTGTTTTTTTTATTCACCTTGTTGGCATTTTATAATATAATTGGTAAGATTCACATTTTTTTATTAAATGAAAAATGTATTTATTAATATGGAAACATAACTTTCAATTTAAAAAAAATCATTGGTGCCCCCAAAACACAGTGATGCACTGGAGCTGATGCGCTTTAAAACACAACCGCACCGAAATTGGCACACAAATACCTTTGATGCACCATTGTTAGTTCACAAATTTAATTTTTCGTAGTGGTGCGTCACACTTATACATTGGTGCACAAATATAACATTTTAGCACCATTACAAATAGTTCACGTTATCAAACGCACAAAGCTACAACTATATGTTTAAATATTATTTGTGCAGTGCATTTGATAAATATTATCGCATCGGTGTGAGAGGAACATATCAAGTGCACCGAATTTGATTTGTTTGACTTTCAAATAGACTTGGTGATGCATTTTTGTTTCCTATTTAGATTATGTGAAATAAATATCTATTTTTTATGTATTTATAACCAAATTATTTAAGTAAGACATGTCTTTATCATTGTGAACATGATGTAATATTAACTAGGAGAAATGTGAAAAACATGAATTTTAGTGACTATCATGTGATAAGTATGTGGAAGAAAAAAATAGTTTTTGAGTTGTTCATTAAGAAATAATCAAATATATTATTTGTCAAAAGTTTAAACCTATTATATTATCATTTTTGTATTCTTTAACTCATATGTATTATTAAAAAGAGTTAAATTTGAACTAGTACACTAGTAAATAAAAGACCAAAATAACATCAAAATGTGATATCTTTATTACTAGTAAAAAACTCACTTGCCTCTTTAAGGGATAACTTCCAATAGAGCAATTCCCCAACTACAAGTAACTTCACATGAAGCCTTGTGTTCCATTTCTTTATCCTCATTTTTAAAGAGAGAAATTTCTAATTTAAATTGGTAAGGATTGCTATAAATATTAAATTTAAATTGCTTGAAAATCTCACAACTTTAATATAAAATAGTTGTTTTTTTGTTTTGTCTTTTTGTTTTGTTCTTTTTTTTATTATTATTATTATTAAATCTAAATTAATTGCCTCGAGAGGCACTCTACAACTCAGTATGCGAGAGATCTTGTTAAGTAATGTTACACTTAAAAATAGTAAAATAATAATTTAAATCAACAAATTAAAAATAGTAATAACAAAAGAAATTAATGTCAACCATAATTACATACTTCAATTTATACCTTAATCTTATATAGCTTTCATTATGAGGAAGAAATGTAATGAGTAAAAAAATATAAATACTTCAATTTATACCTTAATCTTATATAGCTTTCATTATGAGGAAGAAATGTAATGAGTAAAAAAATATAATTTATTTTTTACTACGAGGAA
>APFE031663986.1:36167-86248 GCA_000404065.3 Pinus taeda | reverse complement strand
TAGAGCACGGTTCCTTGAACTATATTTTCTTGCTTTTACATAAGACAAATTGACACCTACTTTTCCTAAGGTACTTACTTTGTAAACTCTAATATATTGTTGCAACATCTATATGCATTTACATTTCATAGTTCACTAAAATGAGAGACAAAACTATAGAGGACAATGTTAGCACTCCTTAGTGTCCTAAGGCTGAGAAAGGAGATTGATGAAGGTAACCTAAAAACAATCCCTAGATCTAGTATCTAGCCCTACCAAATCAGAGAGGGTTCTCTCAAGGATCTCACAGCCAATGAAGTGACTGGAGAGGGAATCAGATGTTAGGCTATATATTAAGCTCAATGGTATTTGATTTTAGAGTTTGCTAGATGAAGCTCAAAGGTCTAGGAACTAGGCTAGGGTTTCAAATGATCAATTGCAGAGATATAATGGGGCAAGGTAGGTATGCTTAGTCACAGAAGTAGGTTATCATAGTGGTGTAGGGATGAAAAGGTAGAGGATCAAAATGAGCATGTAACCATGAATTCATTCATCAGAAGAAAGAACACTAGCATGAAAATCTCATCAAAATAGAGCATATAATTGATGAATTCTGTTTAAACACCTATGAGATGATCACAAGAAAGAATAGATATGGTAGGAAAGAAAATCATATATTCAATTTAATGATAAACAGAGAAAAACACTGGCACAAAAACATACCACAAGAATCCCAAGATAATAGCTGCAATTGTCTGTTGTATTACTGCAAGAAAGTGTACACTGGCTCCAAGAAATGATTCTCAAACATCCAACCCTCTCTACGATTTAGATCAGGCTACATATAGGTCAAAAACCACTTTCCCCCTCTTAGTGGTCGAATCCCTCATGATAGAAATAGTTTACATGAATTTCTCCAACCAAACCTAAAACTAGGGAAGTTAAGAACAAACTCCCAATTTAGACCTAACTCATTCACTTTGACTTTACAAGATTTGATGCGCATGAATCTACATGAATTTTACATTTACCAGCTCAATGACATTTAATTACATCACAAGAATACCCAAGAGGATTAATTACATCATAAAACTTGAATTTGACCAAGCAAAACTCAAAAATTTCACTTGCTGACAGAAACACAGTGAATCTCTTCAAAAGCGTGTGAATTTGATAGAAGCACAACAAATAGTTTGAGGGCACTTTTGAGTGACTTTTCCTGATCCATTTCCTGATTTGAAGGTAGATTTGGAAATCTTAGGATGTCTAGTTGTCTGTAGAACCTTCAAGCATGCAAAATGACCTCTCCAACGATGAGAAAAGTGAGTTTTCCCAAGGTTGATCCAAAAGTGCAACGAGGGGGTCAAAACAATGGCAAAAACCCATTTTTTAACATGAATTCTGGTTTTTTCTCTCAAACTGAAGAATGACATGGCACAACTATGGCATATCTGACTTGTGCAGGTCATAAGCTATCCATATATATAAAAATTTTGTCATTTGGTGCCATAGGGAAAAAGCTCAACAAATGTTCGTTGCGCTTCTCGCAATGTGAAATTGCCAGAAATTGCCAAAAATCAACAAAACTAAATAATTCTTCAAACTTTGTTCTATATTGCTCCTTTAAGCTAGTGAATGGTAGGCTTATCAATCAATGAAGCATCAACAAGCAAATCAAGGTTGTTCCTCTTCCTTAGCTTGATTAGGGTTTTCTTCAGTTTCTTCTTCAAATTTCTAACCTTAATCTTATTGATCAAGTTCTTGGTGTAGTAGTGCATGTCCAAGTGTCTCTAAAGCTTGGTGTCCCTGTTAGACTTCTTCAGAAGCATCTCCAAGTGTTCATTGGATCTTCCTAGCCAATACTCTCTTTCCTTTTCAAATTCTCAAGCAATGGTGCCTTCAATGTCTTGCCGACCTAGTGGAGGAGATGGCTTACTCCCTAGTGCTTCCTTTCTTTTCAGTCCTCTAGTATTTAGCCTCCTTGGCTTGATCTGAGGACCCTTATATTCAAGGTGCTCAACATCTATCACACTCTTATCTTTATCATCATCTTCCACCAAATCAACCCTAGGTTTAGAAAGAAAAAACTGATTCACCTTAAGTTGTCTATTCTCTTGCTGTAAGAGCATATGCAATCATGAATTTTGCTTTTGCCAAGTCATCCTTAAGCTATCTGATTTCTGCCTCTTTCTCTTGGATGATTTTCTTAGGTGACTTGTCTTTCTCATGCCCTTCTAGGTCTACCATGTGAGTGTCAAAATGTACCTATTCTTCTTCATGCAAAGGTGCATCATGATGATGTCCTGATGCTTCTTATCCAACAGTAGGAGGCTGAACTTTTTCTACACTATCAGGAGCAAACAAAAGCCTCTTACCTTTTCTATATGTTTTTGTCACCTTTGCCCTAGGTGTTCTTGTCACTGGCTTTCTTGCAGAGCCAACTTCTTGAGGTCTTGATGATCTTTCCAATGGTGAACTTTGACTGCTAGGTTGACTAGTAGTAGGAAAAAAAGAAGTTGACAACATGAATGCATCCCAAGATAAGTTGACTTGTGACAACTGATGCAAACAATAATTTTGACCAAGCCATGATGAAATAGGTTTTCTTGGTGATCCTTCCCTTGGGTGATGATGTGAGATCACTTTGTATTTTTGCAAAATGAATTGATAGGATAGTGTACTGTAGCTTTGTAACTTTATTAGGCAAAGTTACATCTTCATAAAGAGTGAAATATACTTTAGGAAACCTCTAGAAGACTTTTCCTATCACTACTCCCTATAATGGTGACCTAGGTGGCAATATGATTTTTTACATGAATTTTTGAATGACCTGACCTAATGATAACAATAAATGGAATGATAATGTGAATAATGACCAACACACTCTTAGATGACTTGTCACAAGGAGCGATGACAAGAACATTATGGCATTTATTGACCATGAGAATGAAGGGAGTAGCAATGACCTAGACATTGACCAACTAACCAATGATCAAATTTTATTTGAAAATTTATTTGAAACATAACAATTTGACCTAGGACCCTACCAATTGACATTGAAAGAGTACATTTGATAACTGGTGACTCCTAGAGAACATTGAATCCAGTTGGGGATGTCAGCTCCTTTAGGAGGTGTCAAGAACACCATAGACTAGGTAGCCTCATCCATTGGGTGATGGAGTCAAAAAAGTAAACAGACTCAAAACATGACACTAAAATGACTAACTGTCAAAACATAGGACAAACTGAAACTAACTTAACTTAACTCAAAAACTAACTTTACTTATACATGGCAGCAGACTGTCGGGATCTTAGGGCATTCACCTCGAGATTGAAATCCTGATGATAACCACCTACCTGTTGAAGATATATATATATACAATCACGTGACATGATCCCTCTAGTGTAACCAATCGTGCAAATGGCTACTTACTTGAATTTTGCTCACACTTTCCTTGAGCAGGTATAAAAAGCAAAAGATAGACAACTCAAAGTGTCCATTGAACATGTGTACATGATACGTAAATACAATAAAAATCATCTCCCCAGATAGATGCAACAAATTGGCAAAAGGGTCTATAATCTGGAACATTACCATATCTTGAAAGTCAACAGAAATACAAGCACACTCTTCATTTTCTGAATCTGGAGGAAGATCATCATGTGCAAGAGGCTCTAAAACAACCTTTTCTATTTCACTACTTTACTACAACTCATGATGGTCATATGTAAGTCTAACATCCTCAAAATATGAAGCTACATGTATGAATGTTTCTTCATGTAAATTTCGATTGAGAGTTTTAGAGCAACAAATTGATCAAATATTTGGAAAATATTACCTTCAATGTACTCTTCCACAACTTTCACAACAAGGTGCAATTCTATATCACATACCCTTTTAATCTGATCACCTTATGCTGCATTCACATGCTGTTGCTACTCATTAACTTAATAGATGATTGATGACTCTCAGGGATCTTAATGCAAACCAACTCAGAAATAGGATCTTTATCAAGGAAAAGAGGGTCGCTGAAATGACCATTATCATATGTATCTTGTGCATCAATGCTGGTGAACTCTACTAGTTCTCCCTCATGATCATAGGATTGTTGCAAATTGTAATCAACTGCAAAAGATGGAAGATGAATGTCATCATTTAGATCTCGTTGGGTTTCATTTTATTCCAAGAGAGAAGACACTTGTTCTTCTTGGTGATGGAAAGGATTCTCATACAAAGCCTCCATGATCTCTTCATTCGTGAAATCTTCATCACCATAATAATTCTCTAGATTTTGAATGAAAACCTCAGAATGTTCACAACAATCCTCGACCAATGACAAAGAAGGATGAGACTCTCTATATTTTTCAAAAAATTTTGAATGAAAATCTTTAAGAGAATAAATACTAGTAGATGGAAGACCTTCATACCAAGATCATGCTTTTCCTTATAAGGTTACCATGAACATCTTCATCATACAATATTCAAGAAATTGAACCTTTATCTTACGCACATGCATGTGAAATTTAACCAAGTGAAGAGCAACATCATCTCCTTTCTCATCTTTGAACTTCGACAAATAAGTCTGCCAATCTACACAAGGCATGTGGTTTAGAAAACCTAGAATGTGATCTCTTTTTATAGGTGCATACCTTCTCGATATAAAACTCATCTCGATTTCTGGCTCCTGCTGCCCGTGGAGTCTTTTGATCAAGTTGGAGTCACCAGGTGAATGGTTCAACCTTTCATATTTGTCTAACCATTGTCCACCATCAACAAATAATATCTAAACTTTGATGATCTTTCTTGGGGAATATGAAATTGCTTGCTTCCCCAGTATGGTCTCCAAAAATGTTAGCACTCCTGAGTGTCCCAAGGCTGAGAAAGGAGACTGACAGAGGTAACCTCAAACCAATCTTTAGATATGCTTGCTAGCCCTACCAAATCAAAGAGGGCTCTCTCAAGGATCTCACTGCCAATGAAGAGACTGGAGAGGGAATCATATGTTAAGCTAGATATTAAGCTCAATGGTGTTTGATTTTAGGGTTTGTTGGATGAAGATCAACGGTCTAGCAACTAGGCTAGGGTTTCAAATGATGAATTACAAAGATTTGATGGGGCAAGGTAGGTATTCTCAGTGAGAGAAGTAGGTTGTCATGGTGGTGAAGGGATGAAAAGGTAGAGAATCAAAATGAGCATGTAACCATGAATTCATTCATCAGAAGAAATAACACTAGCATGAAAATCTCATCAAAACATAACATATAATTTATGAACTCCATTTAAACACCTATGAGATGATCTAAAGAAAACATAGAGATGGTAGGAAAGATAAACATATATTCAATTTAATGATAAACAGAGAAAAACATTGTCATAGAAGCATACCACAAGAATCCCAAGATAATAGCTGCAATTGTCTGTTGTATTACTACAAGAAAGTGTACACTAGCTCCAAGAAATGATTCTCAAACATCCAAACCTCTCTATGAATTAGATTAGGCTACATATAGATCAAAAACCACTTCCCCCCTCTCAGGGGTCAAATCCCTCATGATAGGAATAGTTTACATGAATTTCTCCAACCAAACCTAAAACTAGGGAAGTTAAGAACAAACTCACAATTTAGACCTAACTGATTAACTTTGAATTTACAAGCTTTGATGAGCATGAATCTACATGAATTTTGCATTTACCAACTCAATGGAATTTAATTACATCATAAGAATACCCAAGAGGAGTAATTACATCACTAAAATTGACTTTGACTAAGAAAATTTAAAAATTTCACTTGCTGACAGAAATGTAGCGAATCTCTTCAAAAGTGCAACAAATAGTTTGAGGGCACTTTTGAGTGACTTTTCCTGATCCATTTTCTTATCTGAAGGTAGATTTGGAAATATTGGGATGTCTATTGTCTGTAGAACCTTCAAGCATGAAAAATGACCTCTCCAAGGCCGAGAAAAATGAGTTTTCCCAAGACTGCTCCAGAAGCACAGCAAGGGGGTCAAAACATTGACAAAAACCCATTTTTTAGCATGTATTTTGGATTTTTCTCTCAAAATGAAGAATGACATGACACAATAGTGGAATATCTGACATTTGTAGCTCATAATCTATCCATAGATGTAAAAATTTTGTCATTTGGTGCGATAGGGAAAAGCGCAGCAAATGTTCACTGCGCTTCTGGCAGTGTGAAATTGCCAAAAATCAACAAAACTAAAAAATTCTTCAAAATTCTTCAAAATTTGTTCTGTCATTTATCCTTTAAGCTGGTGAATGGTAGGTTAATCAATCTATGAAGCATCAATAAGGAAATCAAGGTTTTCCCTCTTCCTTAGCTTGATTAGGGTTTTATTCAGTTTCTTCTTCAAAATTTTAAACTTAATCTTGTTGATCGAGTTCCTAGTGTAGCAGTGCATGACCATGTGCCCCTAAAGCTTGGTTTCCATGATAGCCTTGTTTAGAAGCATCTCTAAGTGCTCATTGGCTCTGCCTAGCCAATACTCTTTGTCCTTTTCAAATTCTGTAGCAATGGTGTCTTCAATGTCTTGCTGACCTAGTGCAGGAGATGGCTCACTCCCTAGTGCTTCCTTTCTTTTCTGTCCTCTAGTCATTGGCCTCCTTGGCTTGATCTAAAGCCCCTTACCTTAAAGTTTCTCAACATCTATCACACTCTTACCTTTATCATCATCTGCCACCAAAGAAACCCTAGGTTTAGAAAGCAAAAACCGATTCACCTTAAGTTCCCTATTCTCCTGCTATAAGAATGCAATCATGAAAATTTCTTTTGCCAAGTTTCATCCTTAAGCTCTCTAATTTTTGCCTCTTTCTCTTGGATGATTTTCTCAAGTGACTTGTCTTTCTCATGCCCTTCTAGGTATTCCATGTGAGTATCAAAATGTACATGTTCTTCTTCATGCAAAGGTGTACCATGATGATGTCCTGATGCTTCTTGTCCAACAGTAGGAGGCTAAACTCTTTCTATGCTGTCAGGAGCAAACACAAGCCTCTTAAATCTGCTATATGTTTTTGTCACCTCTACCTTATGTGTCCTTGTCATTTGTTTGCTTGCATGACCAACTTCTTGAGGTCTTGGTGATCTTTCCAATGGTGAACTTTAACTGATAGGTTAACTACTAGCAATCAAAAGAGAAATAGACTGCATGAATTCCCCCCAAGATAAGTTGACTTGTGACAACTAATGAAAAACAATAATTTTGACCAACAATGATGAAATAGGTTTTCTTGGTGATCTCTCCCTTCGGTGATGATGTGAGATCACTTTGTCTTTTTTCAAAATGAATTGATAGGTTAGTGTACTACAACTTTGTAACTTTATTAGGCAAAGTTACATCTTCATGAAGAGTGAAATATACTTTAGGAAACCTCTAGAACACTTTTCCTATCACTACTCCCTATGATGGTGACCTAGGTGGCAATATGACTTTTTACATGACTTTTTGAATGACTTGACCTACTGATAACAATAAGTGGAATGATAACTAGAATAATGACCAACACACTCTTGGATGACCTATCACAAGGAGTGATGACAAGAAAATTATGGAATTTATTGACCATGAGAATGAAGGGAGTAGTAATGACCTAGACACTGACCAACTAACCAATGGTCAAATTTTATTTCAAAATTTATTTGAAACATAACAATTTGACCTAGGACCCTACCAATTGACATTGAAAGAGTACATTTGATAACTGGTGACTCCTAGACTCTAACATCGAATCCAACTGGGGATGGCAGCTCCTTTAGGAGGTGTCAAGAACACCATAGACTAGGTATCCTCATCCATTGGGTGATGGAGTAAAAAAAGTAAACAGACTCAAAAAATGACACTAAAATGACTAACTGTCAAAACATAGGACAAACTGAAACTGACTTAACTTAACTCAAAAAATGACTTTACTTACACATGGCAGCAGACTGTCGGGATCTTAGGGCCTTCAACTTGGGATTCAAATCCTGATGATAACCACCTATTTGTTGAAGATATATATACAACCATGCAACATGATCCCTCCAGTGTAACCAATCCTGCAAATGGCTAGTTACTTGAATTATGCTTACACTTTCCTTGAGCAGGTATAAAGAAAAAGATAGGCAACTCAAAGTGTCCATTGAACATGTGTACATAATACATAAATACAATAAAACTCATCTCCCCAGATGGATGCAACAAATTGGCAAAAGGGTCTATAATAATCTAGAACATTACATTATCTTGAAAGTCAGCAGAAATACAAGCACACTCTTCATTTTTTGAATCTGGAGGAAGATCATCATGTGCAAGAGGCTCTAAAACAACCTTTTATATTTCACTACTTTCCTACAACTCATGATGGTCATATTTAAGTCTAACATCCTCAAAATATGAAGCTACATGTATGAGTGTTTCTTCATGTAAATCTAGATTGAGAGTTTCTAGAGCAACAAATTCATCAAATATTTCGAAAAGATTACCTTCAATGTACTCTTCCACAACTGGCACAAAAAGATGCAATTCTATATCACATACCTTTTTAATCGCATCGTCTTGGGTTTCATTCTCATGCTGCTGCTGCTCATTACTTTCGAACTTAATAGATGAATGATGACTCTTAGGGATCTTAATGCAAAACAACTCAGAATTAGGAACTTTATCAAGGAAAAGAGGGTAGCTGAAATGACCATTATCATATGTATCGTGTGCATCAGGGCTAGTAAACTCTACTAGTTCTCCCTCATGATCACAAGATTGTTGCGAATTATAATCATCTGCAAAAGATGAAATATGAATGTCATCATTGAGGTCCAACTGGGTTTAATTTTCTTCCAAGAGAGAAGACACTTGTTCTTCTTGGTGATGGAAAGGATTCTCATACAAAGCCTCCATGATCTCTTCATCCGTGAAATCTTCATCACCATAAAAATTCTCTAGATTTTGAATTAAAACCTCAGAAGGTTCACAATAATCCTCAACCAATGACAAAAAAGGATGAGACTCTCTATATTTTTAAAAAAATGCTGAATGAAACTTCTTGAGGTCTTGGTGATCTTTCCAATGTTGAACTTTGACTGATAGGTTGACTACTAGCAGGCAAAAGAGAAATAGACTGCATGAATGCCTCCCAAGATAAGTTGACCTGTGACAATTGATGAAAAACAATAATTTTGACCAAGACATGGTGAAATAGGTTTGCTTGGTGATCTTTCCCTTCAGTGATGATGTGAGATCACTTTATCTTTTTGTAAAATGAATTGATAGGCTAGTGTACTACAACTTTGTAACTTTATTAGGCAACGTTACATCTTCATGAAGAGTGAAATTACTTTAGGAAACCTCTAGAACACGTTTCCTATCACTACTCCCTATGATGGTGACCTAGGTGGCAATATGATTTTTTACATGACTTTTTGAATGACCTGACCTACTGATAACAATAAATGGAATGATAACTAGAATAATGACCAACACACTCTTGGATGACCTATCACAAGGAGTGATGACAAGACCATTATGGAATTTATTGACCATGAGAATGAAGGGAGTAGTAATGAACTAGACACTGATCAACTAACCAATGATCAGATTTTATTTGAAACATAACAATTTCACCTAAGACCCTACCAATTGACATTGAAAGAGTACATTTGATCACTGGTGACTCCTAGACACTAAGAGACAAGATGACCATTTTGATTGAAAACAAATTCCTGTGGAGTCTTCTATGAAGCTGAGCTTGTCTATTCCTTATTCTCTTTATTGATAGATCTATCTTCCTTTTGTGGGTGCATGTTGCTACGATCATTGGAGCTAGAGTTCTTTGAAAATTTATTTTCAAGCATAACACGTAGTGAGTATAAGGCTTGCTCAATGTGGAAGCAACGCTAGCAAATCTTATTGAGTGTTTTTTTCTGAAGGAGGAAGATTAGTGGAATGCGAATCCCATTTCTGAAGAACATATTTTGTTCCACTGTTTCTGCAATGCTTTAACTTAGTCCAACTTTGCTTTGAGAGAATTACAATGGGGGCAATCAAAATTCGAAGCCATTGAGAAGGGAGAAGAGGGAGGATGGAGGAGGGGAACGTGGACCATAAAGAGCACTGAAGGATGAAGTACAAAATTCTTACTCTATGGAAAATAAAACTACAGGGTAGGGGGAAGAGGGAACACACAACATTTACACTATGACAAAGAATGCCACAGGGCAGGGGGAGCACAATGGAGGAAAGGGAGAGAATAATTGAGGGGAGCTACACATCAATTAAAAAAATGTATAGAGGATGATGCGAGGGATACTTAAAAGGATCTAAGCACATAACACATGCACGGGGTCTCTAAGGATGGTCATGAGAATAATTTCGCTATATTCGGTTTACGAATAGGATATTTTTCTTGAACATACTGATCCATACGGGGATAAGCAATTTATCTTTTTTTAGATTTGCTGGAGATTGTTGAAATGAAGTCGATTGTCTTTTTGGGAAAGTTGATTTAAAATGATCCAATTTGATGTCCATTCTTTCATGTGACCAGATAAGATTTCAAGGAATATGCTTGAGAATGATCTTCTGGTTGATCTTGGATTCTCCTTGGGGTCTACAACAAACCTTGTTTGCCAAATCATCGTCCATGCCATTGTTTTCTTTGAGGACGTGGTAATAGGAGGCCTCTCCCAGGTTCTTCATCTGATGTTGAATTCGAGTCACAATTTTCCCAAGATATGCATTGTTGGGTCACATCTTTTGACCATCTGTTGTATGAGAATGGTTGAATCCCTGATTACTATTGGATTTTTAAAATTGGAATTGTGGAGGATTTGTGCGCCTAGAAGAATACCGTAAGCCTCAGCTCTGTTGTTTGTTTCATAACCCTATCCCCACTCATAGGTCACTATTTCTATTCCCTCATGATCGAGGATGAATCCTTTTGCTCCTGCTCGTTTGAGATTAGATTTAGATGCCCCATCAAAGAAGAGGTAGGGTTGTCTATAATATTTTATCCAGTCCCTAAATTCATTATCTTTCAGTTGCACTTTCCAATTGACTATGTTGAGTTATTTTCTTAGTGGGAGACAAATGTTGTGGGGTGTTCTGTCCAAGACGAAGCTGAACCATTGCCTTTATTCAATTTGTAAGGACCAAGTGTTGATTTTTCTATTTCCTTTTGAGAGGATGACTTTCATGGAGAGGCTCCAGGTTTTAGACATAACTTTTTTGCTTTCTGGATTTTTGTTTTAGAAAATATATTTATTCCTAGCTAACTAAAGCTACCAACAAAAGAATGTTGGGAGACTAGTCCAAAAACATTTAAGCAAATTTTTGTTTTTGAAAGAATATGGCTAGCTAGATTTCCAATTGGCAAAGAATTCAAATATGCTAAGCAAGGAATTTACCTGAGCTTGAAGAGGGTTTACCAAGGCTTGCCAATTGTTTTTGAGAAATCACATGAGATGAATAAGTGTTGAATGGTTTCCTCAACCCTTGAACACAAAGGATATATTGATGGATCTTGGATGCCTCATTTTATGAGGTTGTCAATTATAAGGATATTCCCCTTAATCATTGCCCAAAAAAAAATTTGATTTTGGGAAGAATTTCATATTTCCAAACAATTTTCTAGAGGGGCCAGATGGGTTGCTACTCTTGATCTCCTTGAAGCATTTTGTATCCTGTTTTAATTGTATAATCTCATCCAGTTGGATTCCGTTTGAAGCTATCTTGTTGCCTGAAGCATATTGGAGTTGCTCCCTTGAGATGTTGGAGAAGAAGATCCCATTGATGGAGGAGCTCCAGTGGGATTGTAGGAGTTTTCCAACCTTCACACATGTTATCTTTCTAATTCCAAGATGATATTTGATCCAATTTCATAATGCCTTTACCTTGAAGCCAATTCTTGAGATGCTGTATGTCTTGCATGTATGTGAGTTTGGGCTTTCCCATTATGCTATCATCCTAGATGTTTATTTTATGTCCTCCCCCAAGAATTATGGAAGTGTTGGCTTTAATGAGAGGCAATTTTTTTTCTTTCATAACTTCATATTTGTGAGCAGGGCCTATTAGGAATTTGGCGATGATGAGCTGAGTGTCGAGAAGCGTTAATGTATTTGCATTCTAATACTTTCTTCCACCATGATTCTTCTCCTGTTATTAACCTCCATATCATTTTTTCTCCCAAAGATGAATTCATTAGTCTTGATTGTCGGTTAAATGTCCCTCCTTTTTCATATGGTGTTATTACTTGTTTCCAACTTACTAAAATAAAATTTTTTGTTTTTGTTTTACTTCCTTGCCATGGGAACTTCCTTATGATTAACTCAATTTTCTTTTGAATCCCAGCGGGAGCCTACACAATTATATATTGGTAAGGAGAGCAGAAAGAATGGAATTATTTAAGATTATTCTGCTTGCCAGATTAAGCCATTGCATTCCCCATTGCTGTATTTTTCTCGTCATGTTGTCGATAGATTCTATCCAAACCTTTGCTTTCATTGAGCATTCAGAGATTGGCATTCCTAAGTACTTAAAATGCATCCAATCTGATTTGAAAGGAATGCCGAAAAATTGTGAGATGCGTTGAAGTGTTATGAGAGGAATATTCCAACCATATATGCTACTCTTTAAATTATTAATAAGTCCTCTCGAGGCTTCTAGAAATTGATCCAAAATGGATTTGAATCTTCTAGCAATAGTACAAGAAGCACCTCCAATGAATAAAGTGTCATCGACAAATTGGGAGTGATTCGTGCTTTTAATTCCTCTATTGTACTGAATTCTAGTGATGAGCCCACTTGGCCTATCCTGCTCAAGTTTCCTACTAAGAGATTGAACCATTATAATTTGAAGGAAAGGAGAGACAAGACATCCTTGCCTGAGACCCCTAGAGCTTTGGAAGAATTGCCCCTATATTCCATTTATTAAAGGGGCTATCCAGGGCCCATGGATACAAGCTTTTATGAGATATATTAAGTCCCTTGCGAAGAATGATTTTTCTAGGACAACAAAAAGGAATGAGTGTCTAACCCTATCAAAGGCATTAGCCATGTCTAACTTTAGGATAAATCCTTAATCTTCTCGGGAAAGGTTGGACTGAATGGCTTCTTGGACTAAAATGATATTGTCGACCATCTGTTAATTAGGAACAAAGCCACATTGATTTTCAGAGATCAGGTGGGAGAGGAGGATTTTGAGACGATTAGCTAGAATACTGGTTATGATTTTGTAAGAGGAGTTGCACTAGAATATAGGTATGAAGTAGTTAAATGAGGTTGACCTTTATTATTTAAGGATTAGGGCAAGAAAGGTTGAGTTTGTATTACCTCTTATTTTGCGCTTGCATTGAACCCATCGAATAATATTGAGAAGATCTTTCTTGATGAGCTCCCAGAAAGAACGGTAGAAGGAGATGGTGAAGCCATTCAACCTTGAAACTTTGTCAAGGTGAAGATACCATGTTTCTCTTTGCAACTCTTCTTCCTTTACTAGTTTGATTAATGCTGCATTTTGCTTCTTCAAAAACCAATTTTGGAGTAGTTCTTAAAAAATCCTTGAAGTTGTTTGGGTCTTCCTCTGATGTTAGTAATCTTTTAAAATGTCTATGTGCCTCCTATTTGATTTCGTCTTTCCGTTCAATATCTACATTCCCTTATCCCTTTATTGTTGGAAATAATACTGAGAGGGGGGGGTGAATCAATATTATCAAATCAATAATTTTTCATTTCCCAAAAATATTAGTATACGTTACTTCTGTGAAGTGAACTAGCATGTACACACTACTGTGATTAGTGAAACCAGCATATACCTAGAGAACTTGTGATTTAGTTAATTTATCATGTGATGATCTATAACCAGTGCATCAGTAACTTATTAAGTAGTGCAGTTAAAATAGAATAAACCATCACACATAAGCAACACACATGAACACCAAGATTTAAGGTGGAAACCCAATGTGGGTGAAAACCACCTGCTGCTGTCATCTCTGTCTTCTTTTAATAATAAGAAAATCTATTTAAAATATTATACTGGTGCAGTCTCATACCGGTATGCAAGCACCCACCTGTAGAAGGATACAACCTTCTCTCATTTTCTAGCTTCTATTGGAAGGGAGCTACAACCCCTAGCTCTTGCACTAGCCAATGTGTTTACTAGTACGTAGGCACCGGCCTAGAGAAGGCTATGATCTTCTCTCTTCCTCCAGGGACCACATTTCATAAATTTTTAGACTGGATGCTCCTCATACACAACAATACACATGATGAACTTGTTTCATCAAATTTTCATACTGGACCCATCAAAAACTTTTAAACTCAAACTGCATCAACCAACAATCAGTTAATCTGAACAATCAGATCACTGTCACCAGAACACTGTGCTAAACCCAGGAACCTACATCATCATTTAGAACCATCTGTAATCTCAAAAACCATGCATCAAAATGTATACACTACTTTACTGAACCCAACCTGTGTGTATATGCTACTTCCTTTAATCAAACCTGCATATACCTTCAAAACTCTGAAACATAAAACTTCTGAATCAAGTTTGTACCAACCAGAAATATACTGAACATCTACTGTCAATTTATAGAGCCTTACATAGGTAGTAACATAGATCACCCTTCTCAGTTATACAATCAATCAATCATATATCAAACTCCTTATGCATTTAGTTTTACTTTAGGATCTAAGAAGAATTTATTGATAGACAACATTAAAACAACAATACTAATCAAATAGATCAGTCATCTCTGAACAACATACTTTTTCTTTTGCATACGCTACTTGGAAGAATTGAACCAGCGTGTATACACAACTTCACCAAAATGAACCAACGTACAAATATGAAAATATTAACTCATAACTTTGCTGCTATTTCGGATTTCAAACAAACCTAGATCATGACATTCAAAGAATAAAACAGGTGTACACAAGTAAATCTGGCCCAACCAATATCAGATCATTCAATGATAAGTCATTTCAGATCTCATGATCCTGATCCAACATTGAATTCAATGTGCACAAAATATTTTAGATCAAATCACCAACATAGCCCCTGCAACATAAAATATACTTCAGATAGAAGTATTCATTAGAAACTCATTCACTTACACACACTGGCCTAATGATCTTCTCCTCCTTATATAGTTTTAGGCCTTTCTCAATACCTCAAACCAAAACCACTTAGGATCAATACCTTGGACCAAAACCTCAGACCAAACACCTTGGACCAAAACCTTGATTTTCCAATCTGTACGCGCTTTTCCTCTTGTGAGAGTGCGTGTATACGTATACACACTTTTTGTTCTGTGTACCAGCGTGTATACACTGTTTTGACTAAGTGGACCTATGTATACTTCTTAAACTGTTTTACATCAACCTTTTCCTTCACCTTATTTATTCTGATCAGTAGACCTTAGTTCCATCTTCCTGTTCTTCTGTACCACTACCCTATTACCTCTGAATATTCCTGTTGTACTGTGAGTTGCGTTTTATCAAAACTGAATTGACCAATGAGTGAGTTTCCATCAAGGACAACACTTGTATCATAATGCCAACAATCTCCCCCTTTGGAATTGATGGAAACCATGATGGTGTTGATTATTGCAAGCTGTAGAAACTGTTAGAGATAACATGCAACACCAAAATACTCTCCCCTTTGACATCAAGGGCAAAGGGTGAACCAAGCAACCTTCCTTCTTTGATATACATTATGCTATCCATACTCCTCCTGAGTACATGCTGAGTCTGCAGAGATATGATTCAAAGGAATAACATGACTCTATAACTCAACTAAGTGAGTATGACCTCCTTATGACCAATGACTCATACATACATCAATCACCCAGCCAAGTGGGGATACACCACATTTTACTCATCCACCCAACCAAGTGGGGATATACCAATTGTTTATACATGACAGAAATACAACAAATATTATATCATCCATCCCATGCAAAGTGGGGATACAAATTACATCATTTGTCTAGTAGGGCTCATTCAAATATAGACTATGACAAAAGAAGTCATATCACACCCTATGACTTAAACAACAAATCATAGTTGAATTCAGCAACCAAAATGCCAACAATGCGGAATGTGTGTGGCGGCTAATGCTCCCTCTGAACCTGTGCTAATTGTGTATTGTCAACAAGTCATGCATCAAGGCATCTTTGTCAGTTAGATAAAAATCAATGAACAAAGCATATTGTCATACTGTAATCATCAATATCAGACAGAGCACCTATATTAGAGTCTGACCCACTGTTTTTATGTTAGAAAAACATATACGCTCCTTCAACCATAGAAACATGTGTGTATACGTGACTATACTTCATGAAACCTGCGTATAATAACATTTTTCTAAAAACTGGATTTAAGAGCAGGATGATGCAACAACTACTCCCAACTTTTGTCTGAGATATTCAAATGTTTCTCTGGGAAGTGGTTTAGTGAATATATTAGAAACCTGTTCTTTGGAGGGAACATACTCCAATTTAACTTTTTGTTCAAGCACTTGTTCTCATAGAAAATGGTACTTAATGGGTATGTTCTTGGTCTTGGAGTGCATGATTGGATTTTTTGAAATAATGATGGCACTTGTATTATCACATAGAATGGAGATGGGTGGATTACATGTGATCTGAATGTCTTTCAATGTTTGCATAATCCAAAGTAGTTGTGTACAACAAGATGCAATAACCACATATTCTGCTTCAGCTGTAGATAAGGCAATCGAACTTTGTTTCTTGCTGAACCATGACACTAACCGAGACCCCATATAGAATGAACCTCCAATAGTGCTCTTTCGATCATCAACATTTCTTGCTCAATCTGCATCTGTATATGCATGAAGAGTAAGGTATGTATCTTAAGGATAACATAGTCCAAAGTCTTGAGTTCCTTGAAGATATTTGAAGATTCTTTTGACTACCTGGAGATGTGCTTCCTTTGGATTTGCTTGGAACCTTCCAACAATTCCTACTACATGCATGATGCCAAGTCTAGTACCTGTTATATAAAGCAGACTTCCAATCATAGATCTGTAAGTTAGTTGGTTTACTGCTGGCGATTCATCATTAGAGCTGAGACTGCATCCTATTACCATTTGAGTACATACTAGTTTAGAATCTTCCATTTTGTACTTCTTCAAGATCTGCTTGAGATATTTGGTTTGCGAAAGAAAGATACCATCTTTGGTTTGCTGTACTTGTAGACCAAGAAAATAAGTAAGTTCACCAAGTAAGGACATTTCAAATTCTTGCTACATTACTGAAGTAAAATTCTGACTCATGGAGTCTTCATTGCTACCAAAGATGATATTATCAACATAAGCAACAATAATTAGCAGTTTATCATTTTCAACCTTTGTGTATAAATTGCTATCAGAAGAACCTTTTGTGAAACCTTGTTGTTGTAGATATTTGTCAAGGCAATAATAACAAGCCCTTGGAGCTTGTTTCAGATAATAGAGAGCCTTTTTAAGCTCGCATACAAGTTTTTCATCATTTCCAAGAATGAATCCCTCTGGTTGTTCAATATAAACTTCTTCTTCTAAGTCTCCATTAATGAAGGTTGATTTTACATCCATTTGTTATACTTTGAATTTTCGAAAACTAGAAAGGGCAAGAAACATCCTTATGGCTTTAAGTTTAGCAGTAAGTGCAAAAGTTTCTTCAAAATCTATACCTTCTTGTTGAGAATACCCTTTACAAACAACTCTGGCCTTGTTTCTAATAACTCCTCCATTTTCATTTAGCTTGTTCTTAAATATCCATTTTGTTCATATAACATTTTTATCATGAGGTCTAGGAACTAACTCCCAAGTATCATTCTTTTCAATTTGGTCAAGTTCTTCATCCATGGCCTTGACCCAAAATTCATCTTTGCAGGCTTCATTTACATTCTAAGGTTTAGTGGAAGATAGTAATGCTAAATATCTTGAGGTCCCTGTAAGAGTTCTTCTTGTCTGTACACTAGCCCCCTTTACTCCTAGAATTTGAGATTCTGGATGGTTCTTTTGAGCATACCTGGATGGAGTATTTTCCCTGTCTGTTGTATCTTCTTCTGGTGCTTCATTGGTTTCTTCTTCTATATCATTTTGATTTTATGCGGGAAAGCATTCACCAACTTCCTCACTGTCATATTGCTCTGTCAATTTCATTTGTTCTGGATTTCTGGATGCTTCATCAATTACAACATCAATGCTTTCAATAATTTTCCGAAGGCTTTTATTATAACATTTGTATCCTTTACTTCTGGATGAATAACCAAGAAGAATTCCTTTGTCTGCTTTGAGTTTGAACTTACCAAGTTTTTCATCAGTCCATTTGATGAAACATTTGCTTCCAAACACTCTAAAGTTTTTTACAGTAGGAGGCTTACCATACTAAAGTTCATATGGAGTTTGATTTCTATTTATCCAAACATTTTCTTTGTTGAGAATAGTCACAACAACAAATGTAGCTTCACCCCAGAAGGTTGCAGGAGTTCCATATTCATCAAGCGTTGCTCAAGCCATTTGTTGAACTGCTATGTTCATTCTTTCCACCACGCCAATTTGCTGAGGAGTTCTTGCAATAGAGAATTGCCTCTTTATTCCATGTTGTTCACAAAGTGAAAGAATTCATCTGATATGAATTTGCCCCTCGATCAAATTTGAGGCATTTTATTCTTTGATCTGATTCATTTTCAACTAAGGCTTTGAAGGCTAAACTTTTCAAATGCTTCATATTTATGCTTTAGTAGACCTATCCAACACATCATGGAAAAATCATCAGTAAATAAAATAAAGTATTCTTCTCCACAAGGTGATTTTTTCCTTGGTGGACCACATAAATTAGTATGGATGAGTTCAAGAGGCTTACTTGTTGATCCTTCCTTTTCATTGAAGTGAACTCTGGTTTGCTTAACGATTTGAAATGGTTTGCATATGGTATTTTCTGGGATGCTAATATTTGGAAGATCACGAACTGCCTTGAGCCTGCATGCTTTTCTTATTTGAGAAAAGCTTAGATGTCCCAATATTCTATGCCATAGCCAATTTTCATCGGTTTTGCTTAGATAGCATTGTTATTGTCCTCCTTTAAGTATATATAAGTTGTTTGGAGTTCTTGTCCCCTTGATCACGATCTTTCCTTTATCAAGCTCACAAACCACACATCCGTTTGATCGAAATACTACTTCATTTCCTTGATCACACATATGACTGAAACTCAACAAATTATGCTTTAAACCATCTACACACATGACATTTCTAGCTTTAACCTTTTCTTTCAAGAAAACAGAGCCTTTACCTTTAATGACAGAAGGTGTGTCATTTCCAAATGAGACATTCTTTTCTTTTTCTAAAGCATTATATGACTGTAGTTTCTCTTTATCACCTGTCATGTGTTTGGAGCATCCAATGTCAATGTACCACTGATTTTCTTGTCCTTCTGCATACAGAGCTATGCCACATCTTTTTGATTGAGATTCCTTTCTTCTCCATATCTTGGGATTTAATGGTGTTTTCTCCTTTTGAAGTGTTCGCCGAAATTTGCTCCTGCATTCAGAGTCTTCATGACCAAAGTTGTTACAAATCGAACATTCTATTTCATTTTCAAGAGGAGAAAAGTTATTATAGGAACTTTTCTTGATTTCTGTCACACTCCTTTGATTTCGTGCTTCTCTAGTCATGATGGTTTTCTAAGCAACACATTGAGCAACCTTGTGCCCAAATTTATGACATGAAAAACATTGCCCATTAAAGAAATTTTTGCGATCATAATATCTTTTGGTATTGTTTACCTGTTGATTGCGGCTTCTACTGATATTCATCCTTGGAGTAAATTGAGTATGATTTACTTGATGAGTAGTTTTAGACTTTTGTTGACGATTGACATACTGTTCACTGGTATTTGCTACATCAAGATAGCTTTTGGTGGAGGTTGACAACTTTTGTGACTAAGATGAATCTTTAGTATATCCAAGACCTGTATTTATCAGAGGAGAACGCCGAACATTCATGATTTCAGTTAAAGTTTCTGATCCTTTAGCAAATCTAAGATTAAGAGATTTTGTCTTCTCAAGATCTTTTCTTAGACCCACAATTTCACACTCTAGATTTTCATTGTGTTTTTCTCTTTGAGCAAGTTGGTGTGTCAAAGTATCTATGATCATATCTTTTCTTCTACACAAATTTTGAGTTTAGTGATTTCTTCAACAAAGTCTTCCTCTTCTAATGCATCCAAAAAATCATCATTGTCATAAGCCATGAGTAGTCTATAATCTTGTTCAGTTTCATCTTCATGATTACTAGATAGACCATCACTATCTTCATGTGTATAATAACTCCCATTCACAACCTATTTTCTATTTCCTTTTGCATATTCCTTCCATTTTTCATATTTATCCTTATGAGTACATTTGGAAACATAGTGACTAACTCTACCACAAGCAAAGCATTTGAAAGGTAGCTTACCTCTGATCTTCCAAAACCCCGTTGAAGCTTCTTGAAAAAATTTACCTCACCTTCTTCTTCTGACATGTGTCCTGATTCATTATGCTCTTCCTTTTCTTTCCCTTTGCTGATGCTTTAAATGCGGCTTCTCTCATATCTGATGGACCTCCTTTTCTCATTTCAAAGGCAGTTAGGATTCCATGAAGTTGAGTCACAGTGATAGTCTGAAGATCATGTTTTCCTTCTATGGCAGACACTTTTGACTCAAATTTTGAAGGCAAAGATCTCAAAATTTTCTCAACTAAAGTAACTTCCTTTATCTCTTCACCTAGATTATCATACAATTAACAATCTCATCTATACATAAGAAGTAACTAGCAACACTCTCATCACTATGCATCTTAAGAGTTTCATACTGAATTATGAGAGTTTAAAGCTTAGCACGTTTTACATAAGAGTCTTCTCAATAGCTCTAAATGATTTTGTACCATATCTCTTTGGCTGTCTTGAGCGGCATGACTTTGACAAATTCTAATTCCGACAGACTTCCAAATAACGTATTGACAACTTTGGCATTGGTTTCATATAACTTCTTACCTGCAGAGTCTGTAGGAATTACTACTGAAAACTGATATCCTTCTTCCACAATTTCCCAAACATCGGCTCCAAGTGATTTTAGATAGGCTCTGGTTCTTAGTTTCCAATATACTAAGTTGCTCCCACTGAAGATTGGTGGTCTGATGGATCCCATGCCTTCATAATTATTCATCTTGGAATATCTTCCTTCAAGCGATCAAGCTTCTTCTAAAGTACCTGCTCCAATACCAATTGTTGGAAATAATACTGAGAGGGGGGTGAATCAGTGTTATCAGATCAATAATTTTTTATTTCCCAAACAAATTAGTATACACTACTTCTATGAAGTGAACTAGCATGTACATGCTACTATGATTAATGAAACCAACGTATACCTAGAGAACTTGTGATTTAGTTAATTTATCACGTGATGATCTATAATTAGTGTAGTAACTTATTAAACGGTGCAGTAAAAACAGAATAAACCATCACACATAAGCAACACACATGAACACCAAGATTTAAGGTGGAAACCCAATGTGGGTGACAACCACCTGCTGCTATCGTCTATGTCTTCTTTTAATAATAAGAAAATCTATTTACAATCTTGTATTGGTGCAAACTCACACCAGTACGCAGGCACCCACCTGCAGAAGGCTACAATCTTCTCTTACTTTCTAGCTTCTATTGGAAGGGAGCTACAACCCCCTAGCTCTTGTACTAGCCAATGTGTTTACTAATATGTAGGTGCCGGCCTACAGAAGGCTACGACCTTCTCTCTTCCTCCTGGGACCACGTTTCATAAATTTTCAGACTGGATGCTCCTGGTACACAAAAATACACATGATGGCCTTGTTTCATCAAATTTTCATACTGGACCCATCAGAAACTTTTAAACTCAAATTGCATCAACCAACAATCAGTTAATCTGAACAATCAAATCACTATCACCAGAACATTGTGCTAAACCCATAAACCTGTGTCATCATTCAAAACCAGCTGCAATCTAAAAAACCATGTATCAGAATGTATACGCTACTTCACTAAACCCAACATGCATGCATACGCTACTTCCTTTAATCAAAACTATGTATACCTTCAAAACTACTAAAACATAAAACTTCTAAATCATGTACTAACTAGCAATATACTTAACATCTATTGTCAATTTACAGAGCCTTACACAGGTAGCAACAAAGATTACCCTTCTCACTTATACAATCAATTAATCATATATCAAACTCCTTATGCATTCAATTTTACATTGGGATCTAAGAAGACTTCAGTGACAGACAACAATAAAAAAATAATACTAATCAAATACATCAATCATCTCTAAACAACATACTTTTTCTTTTGCATATGCTACTTGGAAGAGTCGAACCAACATGTGTACGCAACTTCACAAAAGTGAATCAATGTACAGATCTAAAAATATTAACTCATAACTTTGCTGCTATTCCAGACTTCAGGCAACCCTAGATCATGACATTCAAAAAATAAAACAGGTGTACACAAGTAGATTTGGCCCAACCAATACTAGATCATTCAATGATAAGTCATTTCAGTTCTCATGATCCTGATCCAACATTGAATTCAAGGTGCACAAAATATTTTAGATCAAATCACCAACATAGCCCCTGCAACATAAAATATACTTCAGATAGAAGTATTCATTAGAAATTAATTCACTTACACACACTGGCCTAATGATCTTCTCCTCCTTATATAGTTTTAGGCATTTCTCAATACCTCGAACCAAAACAACTTAGGATCAATACCTTGGACCAATACCTCAGACCAATACCTCGGATCCAATACCTAATGATCTTCTCTTCCTTATATAGTTTTAGGCATTTCTCAATACCTCAGACCAATACCTTGGACCAAATACCTTGGACCAAAACTTTGATTTTCCAACCTGTACGCGCTTTTCCTCTCATGAGAGTCCGTGTATACGTATACACACTTTTTGTTATGTGTCCCAGTGTGTATATGCCATTTTGACTAAGTGGATATGCGTATACTTCTTAAACTGCTTTACATCAACATTTTCCTTCACCTTCTTTATTCTGATCAGTAGACCTTAGTTCCATCTTCCTGTTCTTTTGTACCACTGCCCTGTTACTTTTGAATATTCTTGTTGTACTGTGAGTTACCTTTTATCAAAACTGAATTGAACTGTGAGTGAGTTGCCATCAAGGACAACACTTGTATTATAAGGCCAACATTTATCACCTCTATGCGATTCCTATTGCCTGCTTGTATCAATCAACTTTGAGATTTAATCCTCCAACTTTCCTCTTCTTTCATATTTGCCTGGTAAATCTCCCAGTAGAGTTATTTTTCTTTGGATTGTAGTTCTTTGGTGTCTTCTCCATTTTTCATTTTTTCTTGAACTTGATCCAACTCTCTTTGTAGCTTGATTTTCCTTTGCTTTAGCTCCTTGCAGTGAATTATAACCCATTCTTTGAGTGTGTTTCTGACCATATTTAGCTTGGTTTCCCATAAATACCCTGGAAATATATCAATTCTCTATTTCCATGTGGAGTATACTAGTTGCCTGGCCTCATAAATGGAGGGCCATTGAGGATTGAAGCGGAAGGGAGGAGGTCTCAGATTTGTGTTTTCACCAAAGGCTAGCTAAATCGGATTGTGATCTAAGGCCGTTGATGAGAGAATTTTTGAAGAGACTAATTCTGTTCCTAAAGTAAGGCTAATATTTCCTTTATATTTCCTAGTCCTGTTCTTCTGTTATTCCAGGTGAATTTCTATTCTTTGGAATAACATCCATTATGTTAGCCACACTCTATTAAAAATCAATAATAAATCCAATTATTAAATTAAATAAATAAAATCATGAGAATTCCTCAAAATAAGGATTCTAGTTTGGATGAGAGATTCTCTCCAACTAGCTCTCCTAAATTAGTGTGTAAGTTGAGAAATTGTCTCAACTAAGTGACTCTAATATAGACGCACTATCTTAAGATCACTTTCTCATTTATTTAAATGTATTATTAAATTATTTGAATAAGAGATAATTACATGAGCATGAGAGACCACATGATGGCTCTCTGCCTTTTCTGCCAGTTTAATTTTGTGTGTGTTAATTTGCTGTGCATATGGTTATATGGATTTGTGATTCTTCTTCATGTGGTATCAGAGCCTGGTTGAAAATGGCATGAGACCAATCAAGTTGTTGAGGGAGTAATGGCAAGAAAATACAAATATTTGCGTAGCGATCACCTTCAATAATACGAAATCAAAAGCAATGGAAGGTCTGCTAAAAATAAAATATCGGCGAATTAGTTTCAGTTTGAGGGAAAACAAGTTTTTTAAGCACGATTTTGATCACTTTTACGACTATTGAACGAGAGCTGCGTGGAGATGATTCCTTGAAGAATATTCATTTGGAGAGGGTCGAATCAGTGGATTTAAAAGCACTTGAGCACAGAGGTATCTTCAAGCCAAGAGCTAGGTTGATTCCTGCATAGAAATCATAGATGTTGAGATTTCTTTGTGTTATATTTTGAATTTTTTCTGCGTGAGAGAATGAGGCAAGAAGATTATGTTAATTTGTTGAAAGCTTGTGGAGAAGAGAGTGCCCTACGCGTGGACCCAAAAGTTGGAGTTATATTGTGAGCTATTGACTGTGTTAGGTGAACTTCCATCCTTCTGGAGGTCTCCTTCGACTATATTTATGACATTCAACCTTACCAACAATCTGTGCTTTGTTGAAATTCATACGCCACCCAAATTCTTGACAGAGAATTTCGTACTCCCTCTGAGATATCTCCCACAACTTTTCATTGGGATCTTTTACAGTGCTATCCTCAGGCATAACTTTGGAATCTGGATGAAGTGGAAGCTCTGCTACATGAAATTTGGGATATGTAGATTTACATAATTCTAGACACGTATCTAGCAGCAGCTCCATGACATCGTCAAGTGGGCATCCCATCCTCTTCTCCATTTCCTCCTTGTCCTCCTTCAGCCATAGTATCGCATGAACTGTCTGGCGCATGACTTGAAATCCTTTGCCTGCCTTTCCAAATTGTAAAACTTAGGATTCTCCTTGTGCAGTTTGTACATCTCTTGCTTCTCCGAGTCCTTCAAATAAGAACCCCTGACCCTTGACTCCCTCACCTGCTTCAACAAAATAAAGGTTTCGGTAATCTTCTGATCGATGTTGTCCATAACGTTTTTGTTTTCTCTAGTTGTTTTTACTCAGCGCAACTGTTTTTCTCACCCGTTGGACGTTTTGGCATCTCCATGGGTAGAATAGCAGATGACGAAAAATGAAGAGAAGGGGAAGCGACAACACCAACAATCGACATGGCTTAAATTACACCTTCTCCAAATTTGCGACAAATTATCCATAGAATGCTCAAAGAAATCAACTCAATGAGTTGTAGAAACATGGAATACTTGCCTGCGTGGAAGTGAAAGGAAAAAATTGCATACGTCGTTTTGTTTTCTAGGCATGAAGTTTACGGTTTGAAGATTTAAGTGGGCACATTTTTATATTAGAATATGTTGGAAAAAAAGGTATAAATGAATGGTTTGAAGATTTAAGTGGGCACATTTTTATTAGAATATATTAGTTCATGCTTGAAAAAAAGGTGTAAACGTTTTTTTTTTTTTTTTTGGTGACTAGTGGAATCGACAATGGTGGTGGTATCGTACTCGCATTACATGGGGTCGAATCCCACCGGCTGCCACTATAACCTCTAGGAGGAACTTCCCAGCCCACAAGGATGGCCCTCGGTTTAGACGAGACTCGAACTCGTGACATGCACATCGGCACGGACGACTTAGCAGATCGTCTTCTGGCCATGAGACCAAACCTCTGCGGGCTGTAATCGAATATTTGCAAAATAGTTTAAAAATTATATTTTATGGAAAGTTTTAAAAGGGTGGTATATAAAAGTGCTTTAATATGTTTTGGAGAGATGTGTTTTTTAATGTAATTTTTTTTGGAGTGATAAGTGAATGTTGAAAGTTTTGAAGTGATGGTGTGGAGTGATAAGGTGATTTTTTTTGTAATTTTGGAGCAATTAGTGTTTTGTAAATTTGGAGAGATAAGTGAATATTTTTACTTTGAGAAGGTTGAGTCAATAGTTATTTAGTTCTTGAAGACAAGTTATTTCAAGAGTGGATTCTCATTACTTGAGAAGTCTCAATGACGATGTTGTAAAGATAAAATGCTGATGTGCTCAATGCTTAATAAAGACATATCTTTTTAAAATCTTAAGTATCTTTCTCTCACACGTGCTGCTGCTGCTAGGTCTCGTGCTGCTGATGTCGAGGCTGCTCCCTAGGGCTTGCAAACTGCGACCCTTCGGTTGCCATGGCCCCTCCGGATGCAACCTTGGAGGCGGTCGCTGCCCAGCTGGCCTTCTTTACCCTAGTCAAATCTTTGCTGCCTTAACACCCTCGCCCAACAATCTCAAAGTCTGTCAAGAAGCTAGATGTTCTACAAGTAGTGGTTCTTCCCCCTGATCTCCCTCGCATGGCAACACGTTCTTTGGTAGAACGAGGTCGCATCAGGAAATTCACTGGTATCTGGCCCTCTCCAAAGATGGTGCAAAGGTGGGTCAAGCGAAACTGGTCTAATAAAATAAATGACAAAATTTCCATCCGCTACTGTAGGAAAGGGTACTTCACCTTCCACTTCGAATCAAGAGAAGACAAGGATATAATCTTTAGGAACGGTCCATACTTCATGGATTCCAGAGGCTTGTACCTCAACAAATGGACGCCGGATTTTGATCCTGAATTGGATGTTCCTAGTGCGGTTGCACTTTGGGTTTGGCTCCCTCATCTCCCTCTCCATTGTTGGGGAGATGAACCGGTTCGAACCATTGGAAATGCTATTGGAAAGTTTATTGATCGCAGTGAGACAAAGGAAAACATGCAAGCTTGCGCCTGCATATGTGTTGAAGTTGATCTAGGAAAAGGCCTCTTGGAAGCCATCAAGCTCAAAGTGGATGGCTGGACTCACATCCAATGTTGGACTACAAACATACCCTGTTTAAATGAAAGATATGTCATGAATATGGCCATTTTTCCAATCACTGCACTAAACTAGTTGATGTTGAAAATGTTCCACAAGATGAGCAATGGGAAACTGTTAAAAAAAAGAAGACTGCTTCCATCCCTAAGGCAAACCTTGAAGCTGTTCCTCCCAAGACTAATAACATAGCCTCCCCCTCTGCCTCCTCACTGGATCCTCTCCTCAACTCTTCCACCCCCGCCCCTCCCTCTCCACCCCAAAGACTTCCTTAGAATTATCCCACCCCTTTTCTACCATTTCCCCCCCTGAAGATAACCCCGCCCCCCTCTCCATGCCTCTATCCCAAGCTGATACTAATGCTCCCATCTCCCCTATGCTAAATTCTTCTTCTTTTTCCCAAGATCCTCCCTCCACTAGATCAACCAGGAGTGCCTCTAAAGAGCACGGTGTAAATCTAGACACAAAAAAAACAAGGGCCAGGAAGGAAGTCTATAAAGCAGCAGAGAGATGAAAATGCTCAAAAAGACATTGCCATGGGCACGTAGAACCCCATAGAAACTTACATTTTGGGGCAAAATAGTAAAGAGGAAGCACATAAGGAACAAGGAGGGCAAGCAACTCCCCATATCCCTCACATTCAATAATGAAAGCCCTATATTGGAATAGCAGGGGACTAGGGCACCCCTCCAAAATTGCTGCTCTAAATGATCTAATAATTCATGAGAAACCATAAATCCTAATGCTACAAGAAACAAAAAAGGACACCAAGAAATGAAAGGAATCATTGATCGGCTCAAGCAGTATGAAGGTCGCATATGCGATTCAAGGGGTGCCTTCGGAGGAATTGCAACCCTTTGGAACCACATCATTTGGAAATATACAATCATCCAGTATTGGATTAAAGTCACTCTAGAGAGCCTAACAGATAGCAAAAGAATTTTTATTTACAATATCTATGTGCCAAATCACTACAGAGACAAGGAAAAATGTTGGGCTTCCCTCAAAGCAGACATAGATGAAGAAGAAAATAGCAATATTATCCCTGGTGGAGATCTCAATCTCATACTCCACACCAACGAGAAAAGAGGAGGTTGTTTTCCACATTACCCTTGTAGAACACAGCTGGAAACCATCATGTAGGACCACGATCTAGTTGATGTTGCGCCAAAAAATCGCAGATTTACTTGGAATAAATGCAGATTGGGCAAAGATAATATCATGGAGCGGCTAGACAGGATTTTGGTGAATGTTTCGCTCCTCTCATCTTACTCCACCACATACGCCGTTGTACTCCCCTATTCAGCGTCTGATCATTATCCCACAACTCTTGTTCTCGAAGCCCACTGTCACTTTGGGCCCATTCCATTTAAATATAGTCCACTGTGGAGTAGCATTCCTACGGTTGATCAGATTGTCAAATTCACATGGAGTAAGCACATAGAAGGGCTGCCAAGATACATATGGGAAAACAAGTTGAAAAAGATCAAAAGCGCCTTGAAGGAATGGGCAAAAAATCATTACAAGGAACTTGAGAAAGTTAAAACTGAAATAAAAAGCAAATTGGAGAAAGTTCACAACATAATAGAGGAAGGAGGGCTCTCCCAGGAATACAAAGCACTCGAAGGCGACCTCTACTTCCAGCTATATCAAGCCAATAGAGCAGAGGAGCAAAAATGGAGAATAAAATCAAGACAACTATGGCTGTAAGGAGGTGACAAAAACTCTGCCTTCTTCCATAAACATGCCACTGTCAGGAAAACCAGAAACAACGTTACCTCCATCACCGATGCTGAAGGCAATCTCCAAACCACACAAGATGCTATTAAAAAGGTTGCCTCAGAACATTATAGCATCCTCTTAACTAAGACAAAAGAAGCCAAAGATTACTTAGATCTTTTACAACACCTTCCCATGGAGATTAGTGAGGAAATCAATGAACATCTAACCAAGGAAATCGAAGAAGTAGAAATACACAGAGCTATCTGGACGCTTTAGCCAGACAAGTCTCCTGGCCTAGATGGTTTCCCCATCTGCTTCTACAGAACTTACTGGGGAATAATAAAAAAAGACTTTGTTAAGATGATAAAATGGGCCCAACGCAAGTGCAAAATTGGAGGTTTCACCAATGCCACCAATCTTGCCCTCCTCCCTAAAGAGAATCGACCTTCATCTTTCTCCCGATTTCGACTCATTTCACTTTGCAATTCCTCATATAAAATTCTGACCAAAATCATGGCTACTTGTCTTAAACCTCTTCTCGCCTCACTCATCTCTAAGAATCAAGGAGGCTTCTTAGCTAATAGACAAATTTTTGACTCTTGTCCAAGAGGCTAAACACTCCAGCCAAACTAGGAAAGAAAAAGGTTTCATTTTAACACTGGACTTAGCCAATGCCTTCGACCGAGTTAGGCACTCATTCCTCTTTGCTATTCTGAAGAAAATGGGATTTGCTGCACCCTTCCTCAACCTTATCAAAGCATGCATTTTAGGTCCTTGGATCTCTCCTCTCATCAATGGTAGACTAGGGCCTTCTTTTCAATCTTCTTGAGGATTAAGACAAGGCTGTCCCCTTTCTCCTTCCCTATTCATCTTGATGGCTGAGTCCTTTAGTAAGGCTTTGGACTATAATCAATGTATTGGTCTTATCACTGGTATTATATTTGGAAATGGAGTAAAAAACATAAATCATTCTCAATTTGCTGACGACACACTGTTAATGGGAGGAGCCTCCAGTATCATAGCTCATCGATTCATAACTCTCTTAGACAAATATATGAGCTACTCCGGAGGTATGGTCAACTATCTTAAGAGCCGCATCTATGGCTAGAACACATCTGCTCAAACTCTCCATAACATTGCTAGCACATTTGGGGTCCCTTACAAGTTAGACTAGGGGCATTTCTCTTATCTGGGCATGCCAGTGAGTGCCGACCCTCTGAAAGTTGAATTATGGGAGACGATCATAGATAAAATGAAAAGAAAAGTGCAGCATTGGGGCTCTTCTTGGCTTAATCCAACAGGACGCCTCATTCTACTTAAATCAGGTCTCTCTTCTTTTCCCTTATATCAATTTACGCTTTTGCAAGCTCCTGACAATTTTCATCACAAAGTGGAAGCCATCCTCCATCACTTTCTTTGGCAAGGGGGGGAATGAAAGAAAGAAATACAACCTTATAAATTGGAAATAGGTTATTCAGCCCCAAGAACATGGAGGTTTAGGAATCAAATCACCAAAGCTCTTAAATTTGGCTTTTGGTGGTAAGATTATGTGGAGATTCATTAGTGGCCAATCAGCTTGGTGGAAAAATGTGCTGGAAGCCAAATACCTTAATTCTCCAAGGCAGCACCTATTGGATCATGATATCCCTATCAAAGCTTGCTCTAAAATCTAGGGGCTATGCAAGAAAGCAATTCCCTTTCTTTCTCAAAACATTTCCAAGGTTCCCAAGGGTGGCAACAATATCAGAATTGGGGCAGATAGAATAATGGGCCAGCAGCCCATTAGCAGCCAACCTGGAACTCATCAGATTCTATCCTTTCTCAACAACATGGGGCTACATTATTTGGACTGGATATCTCAGTGGGACATCCACTGACAGCTATGGACAGGATGGATATTCCCATAAATACCCACTGATCTTGAAGCAAGTCTTGCTAATCTCCAAACCCATCTCCATGGCATTGACCCTACCAAAAAAAATAGTGATGATGGCTTTCGTTGGGACCCTTCAGGCTCCAACTACACAGTCAAAGCTACTTACCAACATATCTGTAGCAATGAATTATCCCATGCACATTTGGGCTCATTGGAAAATTGCTTGGAAATCAAAGGCCCTTCCAAAAATAAAATTCTTCATTTGGGTCCTCCTAAAAGGGAAAGTCCTCATTTTAGACAATCTGCAAAAACGTGGTATAATTGGCCCATCCCGCTGCCCAAACTACCAAGTAGCTGAAGAAACCATCCAACACCTTTCCATTGCTTGCCCCTTTGCTACTGTCTATTGGAAAGAATTTTTTCCAAACACCCATTTCCCTTGGGGTTCCCACAACTCCATTGTTGAAGTTTTGCATCTTTGGAAGAGGAACTATCCTTGGTAATGCAAGAAGAAAAATATTGCTAGAAGAGTCTAGAATGCTCTCCCCTGCTCTATTCTATGGAACATATGGCTGGCACAAAACCGTATGATCTTCATAGACAAAGAAACCAACACTATGAAGTTATGTAGCAAGGCATGGAGCCTTACATTGGAAGAAATATCTTTCAAAAGTCAAAAGAAAATTGACATCACCGATCTATGTGTTGAAGAAAGGAATTTCATAGGGTATTTGTTGGATAAAAGCAACAGTGGCCAAAGTAGGAGTGACATTAGTAGTCAACGCAACAACTCTAATTACAGTTGGAAACTAAGAATGAAAGATGAGGAGTTTTATATCTGGCTCAGAAACTGTAACACACATTATCTTTTCTTTGATGGGGTCTCCAAATCTAACCCAGGAATGGCCGGGGCTGGCGGAATCATTTGCAATGCCAATGGAGATATTAAATCTGCTTATGAATGGGGATTAGGCCCCCTCTCCATTAATAGGGCTAAAGCTCTTGCTCTATACCAAGGGCTCATTCAACTTCAAAAACTCGGCATAAGCACTGCAGCGATCCTTGGAGACTCGGCCATCATCATTAGTCTGATGGTATATAATCGGAATGCCTCCAATGTGACCTTGCAACAAATAATAAGTTGATGTCAAGCACTCACTTAGCAAATGAAAGAAGTCTGTTTTTTCCA
Organism: Pinus taeda; assembly: GCA_000404065.3. NCBI lineage: Eukaryota > Viridiplantae > Streptophyta > Pinopsida > Pinales > Pinaceae > Pinus > Pinus taeda. The sequence goes on along the minus strand of APFE031663986.1, from coordinate 54,457 downwards.
TGTACTTCGCTCCCTCAACAAGGAGGCCGATTCTCGTGCAAACAGAGCCTGCTCCAAATCCATAGGCAACCTCTGTTGTAACGCCATCGAATCCCAATGTTACCTTCCATGAACAGAAGTGAATCAATCTTCAGATCACCTGCAGAGGTATCTAACAACATCGGGTACCTCCTCACTATTATTCGCAATGTCTTTATGCTAGATTTGGTCCTTGTTTAATCATAAATCTCATTTGAATCTTATGATGATGATAATTCTGTCTCAATATCTCTAAATCCAATCCTAAAATATTACTTTGGTCCCTTCCCCCCAAGAAATTCTGACTCTTTCATTTCTTACCCATGATCTATCCCTCAAATTCCCCATGACTCTCTCTCTGCTCCTCCTTTTTCCCCTGCCTGAGCCTCCTTACTTATTTGCATTTTCCTTCGTCTTGAATTTCAACTCCACCTCCCCTTCGCTGTGTTCGATATATCCACTATTTTCTCCTGTCTGATCCCTTGCTGCATTGTTCTCTTTACCATCATTTTTCAGGTTAACTTCTATTAATCTTCACCAAGCTCCCTTATCCCCTTTCTGTCTAGACCCTTGCTCTTTGGAACAACACATTAGTATCCCTCTATTTTTGTTGCGCACTGGTAAATGAGTTTGGTTATACTTAATGGCGCGAAGTGAAGATTGCTTGCACTGTGCTGATCTCCAGGCAGAATTGGAGCAAATCCGAGCACACCAGAAGATCTTGGACACCAAAATCGATACCCATGCTCAGATCACCAAGGAGAAACATGAGGCTGACCTCAATATCTTTCTTCATAGAGTTTCATCCCTTTAGGAGTAGCTCAATGACCTCTCAAATAGATGCGATCATGTCCAAGAGTCCATTGACATCCTAAAGTACATCCTGGAAAAAATAACGCTCCCAGCACTAGCTCAACAAATCTAAGGAACGCAGATGTTGAAGGCAATCCTGAAGAATCCACTGCCGACCAAATCAGTCATATAAACATTGATTAAGCATGACTTGCAAATTTTGCCTTCATCTATTTCAGTTTGTTAGAATCTACACTAGCTTGGTATTTCAAAAAGTTAAGAATGATAGAAGCAAAAGGGATTTTGTTCCTCCTGTTATATTTCTAAAACGTATCGCCTTGTAAGAATGGAGCTTAGTCTCCCCAATCTTTTTTTAATACAAACAACAGCCGATTATGTAAAAAAAATAAAAATAAAGACATATCTTTTTGGTGGTGATTATGTCCTAGATCTGCCCGAAATTGAATAAGGGGATCTTAGGTACACCTTGTGTAGTGATTGATTACACATGTTTTTGTGTCTAGTTTTGACACGACAAATATCTTATCAAAACACAAGGAGTCTAAAGCAAGTGATTTAAACAAGAACATTAATCAAAGCACCTAAAATTAAGAAGCTGCAATGAGCATTAAATCAAGCACAAACAATCACATGCATTTTCACAACTACAACACATAATAAAAGTTGGCAACATTAGCATTCAACATCAACAAGAAATTCAACATTATTCACTCAAGGAAAATCGAGTTAATGAAGTTGAAAACTGAAGCATTTCAAGCCAAGACGACATCAACATCATCAACACTTTTTCTATCACTTGCAAATAAACATTTTTTAATTGAATTGTATGGGTGCATTCTCGGTTGTAACCGACACCCTAATTTGAATTGTTAAGGTGAATACATTAATTCAAGTAAGTCCTCAACTGAGTCATCAAGATTGAACATTTGTATCTTGGGTGCATTTTCAACAATGTTTGACACCCTTTCCTTTTTTTACAACTCATCACATTCAACGAGTACATTCAAGAAATCACAAGTGTCAGTAATCAATCAAGCAAGTTCAAGTGAGCATCAAATCAAGCCATTGTTTAAAGCAATCATCATTAAAACAATCAAAGCAAGCAAGTGTGAAAGCAAGCAAGCGTGCAACAATTAACTGTCAAGCGAGTGAGTTCTACAAATCCAACAAGTATTAAAAGCAAGCGAGCGTGAATTCCAACAAGTTCACATGGTGAAAAGCATTTAGTTGTTAAAGATTCTGAACAATTTGATCCTCTCAACTGCTGAAGACATGGTACAAATCAGTAAAGCAACTCTTGTTGATATTTCAATGAATCTACAACAAGCACATGAAACGATTGAGTTCCTTCAACTGGAGTCGCAACTGCAGAGAAATGAGTTGCAAGAGAAGCGTGTTGCTTCCAAGTCTTTGACCAATCCAGAGATAGCTGATCATTCAACTTCATTCATCCAACCAACTTCAAGTGTTGAAGTTGTTCGAGTTCAACTTTCCTCCAAACCCATCATCAAGTCATGGGAAGAAATTCAAAGTAATCGAAATTGATGCGGCTTAGGATATGTCAAATATAACGAAAACTTACATATCCCTGATTATTCAAAGCCCATTCAATTCATCAATGCCGGATTACTTGAACAAATCACCTCAGCAAGTTCTCATCCACTTGCAGACTAACGTCAATGCACACAAAATGAAGTTGTAGACAAACAAAAATGCACACAAACTCAAGTTGTAGACAAAATGAAATGTTCTCATTGTCAAAGAACCGGTCATCTGGAAGATCAATGTTTTGATCTCCATCCTTGTCACCATTGTGGAAAGTCAAATCATTCATCAGAGAAATGCAGCAAACAACAACAACTTGCCAGATTAAAGATTGATTATTCATGGATTGATCCATGGGAATGGTCATCCACATCCAGAAGATTGTACAAGTTTTACAATCGGATTCACTCACACATATTGCAGCCAACAATCAAATGAAGATGGTACTCTTGTGCAGTTGAATGGGGGAGTACACCAGTGAAACACTCCTACACCTGAAAGGGGGGTGTTTAGATATGATTTGGAGAAGATTGCCTCTCCTTTCAGCTGAAAAAGGGGGGAAGTGTCAATGAAATTGAAAAGTGGTTGTCAGACTGAAAGTCTCGACAACATCAGCGAAGTAGCCAGTGGGCATCTTCATCATCCAATGGGCGATCATCATCAACAAATACGCCAGTGAGCGTTCATCAAATTGTGTCAGTCGACACTGGATGTTGTTTTCAAGCAAAGGAAAGTTGGATCCTTTTGTGGCTTGGCACATGATGGAGTTGTCAAGCGACATTTAGAGATGAATCAGTCACGCAGCTAACTCATGTTCTCTTCATATTTGAGTTTCTTCAACATCCAACTTTGGTGGTTTTTTCAAGCAAATGATTTTTGAGGATCAACTTGAGAACTTGGAAGATGGTTCCTTGTTCGTTTTGGATTTATCATTGAGGGGGGTATGTTAGCCTCACTCTCATAAAAATAAATAATAAATCCAATTATTAAATTAAATAAATAAAATCATGAGAATTCCTCAAACTAAGGATTCTAGTTTGGATGAGAGATTTTCTCCAATTAGCTCTCCTAAATTAGTGTGTAAGTTGAGAAATTATCTCAACCAAGTGAGTCTAAGATAGATGCACTATCTTAAGATCACTTGCTCACGTATTTAAATGTATTATTAAATTATTTGAATAAGAGAGAATTACATGAGCATGAGAGACCACATGATGGCTCTATGCCTTTTCCGCCAGTTTAATTTTTGTGTGTTAATTTGCCGTGCATATGGTTATATGGCTTTGTGATTCTTCTTCACATTAAGTTATGTTCCTCTATTTTGTTTTTAAGTTTGTCTCTGCTTGAATCTGGAAGGAAAGAGCCTCCTCATTTTTTACCAGCATTCATTACCAAGTTGAAGTCCCCTCTAACTATTATACTTCAGTTATCTTCTACTTCTAGCTAGTTTGCTAGGATTGCCATCATATTTCCTTGTCTTTGTAATGAGCTAGGGCGTAGGCATTGAATGTTGTGGTTTTTTTCTCTGTATTTTTGTTGTTAAATTTTATTTTGACCCAATGCTAATCTTTGTAAACTTTGTTGAGTTCCATTATTATTTGATTCCATATAATGCAGATTCCTCCTGATTCTCCTCTTACTCTTATTGCTACACCTTCAATTTTTTTATTCTTTGGATTATTGACACCATTTCTTCCTCAATTAACTTGGTCTCTTGGAGTAAAAGGATTTTTTGACTTTATGATCTAATGAGATATTTTCTTGCATTTACTTTGGAGATATGATCGAGACCTCTGCAATTCCAAGAGACCAGATTCATTATTTACTTTGAGATGTGTCGATAGTACCCTTTCCTCTCCTTGCCTAGGTTTGCATGTCCTTGATTCCTTCTCCTCGATATATGTATGTATCCATTGGTTATTGTGTTCCCATTTCCATATGCTTTTGAGATGCTTTGTCTCGTATCTCCTTATTTGATTTCCTTCCATATTTTTTGGGATTTTGTGGAGGGGCAAGCGATTCTTTGGATTTATTTCAGGTTAAAATCCTTATGAAGGAAGAGGCTTAGGGGTTCAATGATGGGTAGGGAGAAGAAGGGAAGGGGAAGAGAAAATTGGGTGGGGGAATATTAGGGGAAGAGAGTGGGCGATGAGGGGGAAGGAATGATATTGTGCTACTTGAACACATCCAGTTGAATCTCACCATCTTCACAAGCTGTGGGGAGGTGGGGTTAGAATCAGGGGGCGCTAAGGAAGACAAAGGTTTATTGAGAAGGGAATGAGGGGCTCCAAAATGCAGGGGAAAAGAGGGGATGGAGGGGAACATCATATGGAGTAGATCCTCAGTGAGAGAGCACTATAAGCTTCGATGATTTGTTCCTTGTTTTTTTTTTTGCCTGACTGTTTCCCATTATGCTTCTTAGGTTTCTGCTGGCTCCTCTTTTGCCCGTTTAGAACATCTATCTACAAAATGACCATATTCAACATACCTTGCATTTAAGTGGAAGATATTAATAATCCAGTTGTTGAATGTGCGTCAAATTATCTACCTTGATCTTCACTTCCTCCGGTAGCCCCTTGCCTAAATTGACTTCCACACATATTCGAGCACAAGCATGGATATTTTCTCTTGGTTCACTTCTGTCGATATATTTCCCGAATGTGTTGCTGATTTCTTTTACCGAATCATTCCCCAAAAATGAAGAGGGAGGTGAGGAAGATGAACCCATATCAGAAAATTACTAGGGATATAGAGTTCAGGATCGAAATCTGGTGTCCATCTATTTAGATATAAGCCTCTTGTATCCATAAAATAATGTCATTTTCTAAAAATTTAATCACATTCTTCCTTGGATTCACAGTAGAAGGTAAAATAACCCTTGCCGCAGAAGCAGATAAAGTTTTGACCTTGAGTTTTAATAACCTATTTTTGATCAACCCATTTATGAACTGTTTTCGGAGAGGACTAGAGTCTAATGAATTGTCCTACCATAGCTCGCTATGCTAGAGAAAGAGTAGCTTTACGAGGGATAGCTGGGGGAACTCTATTTCTGGAATTGCTTCATGCTTCTTAAATTTTTTTTGGATAAAAGGGTGCTCTCGAGGAGGCTTGAGGGAACTAATGAGTCTGGAGAAGGCCAAGGCACTAAGATTAGGAGGGGAGGTGTGTGAGGAAGAGCGAAATCCCTCCAGAGCAGAATCTAGTGGGTCCATTGGGGGAGGGCGAGCAACCATCAATGAGGGTTCAGTGAGCACGGAGGCGGAGGATCAACGCAGGAAAAAAATCAGTGTTGAAATATTTTACTAATAAAGTTAGATTGAATATCAATGAACTATCTAGGCAATAGGAAAATATTTATCACAATTTTACAATCATAGTTTCAACCATACTAAACTTTGTAATTTATAAAAATATCTTTGTAATTTTTTTAAAGTAAGTAAGTTTGCATGCAATTTCATATATAAAAGTTTGATATAAGTTCGCCAATACATAATCTATAATAAATATTATTTCATAAAATTAAAGATCACGATGATAACCATCTAACAATCATAAACATCATCTAAGATACACATTTGAATTCACTACCATTATCTAATTATATACACCTATAGCACATATAAATGTCATTAGCTAGAACATAAATCTAATAATATAAGAGGGCGTCATTATCGTGATCACATCTAACAAAACACAAACATTGTAATCTAACAGCATCACCACACACATCCTTAAAGAACTGCTATCACATACACATCTATCTGCAAGCACATTAAATGAACATATCTAACATGACCTAAAAATATACACATCAACACCAACATATAAATTAAGTACACACACACACAAACAATTCAAATAACTACATCAAGTCAAATAAGCGTAATCAAATTTTTGATAAAACATATGTAGTGCCAGGCTGGTTAGCAGTAGAAGATGATGGATGGTCAACCAATGCATGATCAATGTATGTCGAACTTAGCTGAGGTGGAGGAGGAGCTGGCTAGTATGCATGAGTATAATATGATGGATGGTCAACTATGTCTATGACCTCAACATAGTCTGGAAAAATGTGCGGTGGAGGAGGAGGTGGCTGGTTTGCTTTGTTAGGAGAAACACGAGGCACATCCTCTTGCTCTGGCATCTCATCATCAAGCGACTGAGGAGATGTACTGCTAGATGGCTTACCGACACCCTGACGACTATGATTTGATGGGGTGGTACTACTAGAAGCATCATGATCACCACCCTCATCATCATGATCATGATAATCACCACCTTCATTTGATGTATCTGCTGTTGCATGATGCGGGCCTGCATCCCTCATCGTTGTCAGTACCCTACTAGTTCCGATGATATTTTGCATAAGACACACCATCTCCTATGAATAGTCCCTATATTGACCCACAAAACTAGGATCCAAGGTGATATATCGAGTCCACATAGGGCGGACTCCTGCATCAAACAAAACTCTAGCCATTGTATCACAATAGTCCATCCGAACTTGTAGACCAACCCTACAGCCCCAGACACCCATGCCTCCCTAAGGATGTGCCTCACCCTCTTGGGCCTCGCCCATCTCCTCATCTCCTCTGACATCTAGTGGGGGAGGAGGCATGTCCCCACCAAATGTGCCGATGTGTACAAAATATATAGTACAGAAAAATAATTACATAATTTCATTAAACAATTCAATAAATTAGTTAAAGAATGTGCCAGAATAATTTTTATTCTAATTCATTAAAACAAGAAAATGAAACTAGATTAATTTAAAGAAAACAATAATATTACGTCTATCACGTGGAGGCGTTGTTGATGTGAAGAAGATGTTGGGACACCCTCTCAAATTAATCCCCATGTACAGAAACACCAACATGACAAACACATGGCCATCCTCACTGCCTGGTAGCGCCAGTGCCTTGAGAGAAATCATGGCTAGAGACTCTAGCAAGCCCCTCTTGGGCGTCATCTTCCCCCACATGCGCATTTATACCTTAGTGATTTTCCTATGAGGGCGATGGTCAAATGAAGGCCTCGTCTCTGGAAACTTCCCAAAAAATAAACAAAAAAGCACAGAAGAGAAAGGGAAGGTCTCCCTCCCATATCTTAATACACGACATCTATCTAAAGCCATGCAAAACTACCTCAAAAAATGACAGACCATCTGATGCAACGTGGAATCTAAACCAAAGAATCAACATAATACAAAAGAGGGAAATTAATGTGTTGCCCATCACTACTAGAGTGTGCAATGGTCATGACTAATAATGAGAGGCACCTAACCTCCTTTGCATCAAAAGAATAAATCTTTAGTTATCCACCCAAAACCAGAAAATATGATGGATGGGCCGAACGAGGCCCTACATATCTTTGAGTGTACACAAACCGAATCTTAGCTGCAAAACCATGGTGGATATTAGGGAACTGGGGAAAATCCTCCTCTCTCTTGGATAAGCCAATGATAAAGTATATGTCCTCCCCAGCGGGCCTATACCATGACATAGGAATAACAAGGAAAGCCTGCTCCTTGGCACTCCATCTACAGATCAAATGCACCAATAAAATACAGTGCACCTTTAGGGATGTAACCTCCTCATAGTACTTGAGGAGGCCTACATTCCTCAAGAGCGCTTAGGTCACTGCTGTAATAGGGTGAGGGTATAAATCCCACTCCCTCTTTTTAGCATGCCATGTTCATACCATATTATATGGGTATGCCTACTGCTGCTGCTCCTGCTTCCTCTACTGACATCTTTGCTACTTGATTGACATATAAAATACATCAGCCTCATACATAAAATACAATTTTTTATTATTAAATAAAACATGTATTTATAAATATGGAAACATAACTTTCAATTAAAAAAATAAATCACTAGTGCGCACAAAACACAGTCATGCATTAACACCAATGAAATTTCAACTATAACCATACCGCTACTGGTGCACTTTTGACTATAACCGAACAAATATTGGTGCACGCATAAGTATGACTGTTATATGCCATTTTGTCAAATTTGGTCAATAAGCCTTCAAACGAGATCAATTCACATTCTTCAACATATTGTCATCATCCATACACAAAGCCCTAAGCATGACTCTACTAAATCCCCTAGTTTCTGCTCTTAACTACTGATTTCCCAAGCTTTTAAGGCCCAACACACCCTAGCCCTCTAGGGACCAATGTTGACTACTAGGTTGACCCTCTCTGCACCTGCGATGATCACCAATAGGTTGCTCAATATTTGGGGTGTGCTAATTCTGGAAATTCAGGAAAAATAAAAAGAATCCTGAAGCTTCCTCTTCCAAAATCTTCTTGAGGTTGTTCCCACAATTTACCTTGGATAAAAGTCTTGAATCCTATCTAACCTACCTTGAATTTTTCACCTCTTATCCTTGAGCTCATCCTCCCATCTCAAGTGGATCTCAAGCCTAGATTGGTCAATGGATAAGAATTCATGAACTACCTCCTCATCTATATATTTACAGCCATCCATGGGAAATGGGTTGGCTTTTGGAGATTGTTTTTACCCTCATGTTGTTGCTTTGAGAGTCATTTTTCATGCATTAGGGTAACATAGAGGCATACTTTGTGGCAAGAAAAGGACAATTCAACTGGGGAACACTTTTACAAGATCAACTCCTATTTTTGGTTGTAAAAGAGTAGATTGTTTTCCTATATATGACGTTATGATTTCATGTATTTCAATACCATGTTTATCTATTGAATGAAGTGATTAGATTATGCTACATAGATGTCATAGATATTTATCTTGTCTTGTTTGATTATGTAGGTTCTAATTATAGCGATCGAAGCTAGGATTGGCGCATACAAGCGGAGGAAGGAATGAAGCTTGAGAGAAATTCCAGGCAGGCTTCATCCCATCATTCAATTACTTTAAGGAATGCATTGTGCCGTTTGATTTCTGTTGTTCTAGGTTAGTCCACTAGGCCTAGGGAAGACACTTCTATATGTAGTCATAGATTTTGTCTAACAAATTGGCGACCATACTGGGGATCGATTCAATCCTTTGGGTGTTTTTTCTTGCACTTAGTGTTTTTTTGCCTCTTGTTTTTATCTTTATAGTTTCACTGAGTCTTGATTAAACATAGGAAGGCCTATCATTGAGATTCCATTGCATTTTTTGTGCTAGAACTTGAGATTCCTTGATTAATGCACCCTATGGTATGGAGACAGTGCGTTGCAGTGCACCTGAGCCTTCCTTGTACATACATTGTAGTGCACCCCAACTCTCTTTGTGACTACATTTTAGAGCACTAACGCCCCTTAAGCACTTGCACTAATCCCTATTTCATGCCAAAATTTGCCTTGTTTTGGTTTTCTCTCTGTCCAACCTTCTTCCAACTGCTCTTCCTTGTGTCCCTTAGTGTATTAATGTTTTTGAGAAGCCTCCATTTGGTTTTCTTGTGATTTTGATTGCCTTTGATGAGAATTTGTTTAGATTTTCCTTTGTTCTTGTCATTAGGTCATTAGAAAACTGATTTGTTTAGTCATTGAGTGCTTGAAACAATTGGTGTTCCTGTGATCATTCTGAAAAATTTGTTCTTATCAGTGATTAGACACGCATCTTAGTTTTCTTTCATTTTGAAAATTAAGAGGAAATTGAAAAGAAAAATAGCTTTGCATTGACATCTAGGGTTTTGTGAGTAAATTTGAATTAGAACGGTTGCATTTTAGGGAATTACACTTAGTTATTGTTTGCTGCGTATTGTTTGTCTCTTCCCTCCTTTAGATAAATTCTCATTGAAAGTGAAAGTTTCCATTTATTCATGCTAGCTTGCATCTTAGGATATGCATGTGAAATTCGTAGTGAGCCATGAAATTGAAACTTTTTCGAAGATAAACTTTAAAATATTTTGAATAAACCTAAGGAGCATTTGTCACATTAACGCAAACATTTAGAGATCTAGGCTAGAGACATGTTCTAGTGTCATCAAACATAGGATATGTGTCATTAAATGTTGGAGTTATCGTTGTTTGCCAACAGTATATCCTGTTCCATGTACAAAAGTGTATCAGATCGTACTCCGCGTACCTGTGGGTATATTGGATGACGCTCCACGCATGAAAATTATATGGGAATGCTCTCATTGAATGATTACAAATTAGACAACACTACTATGGACTGCACTTCCATGTACCGTCAAGTATATTTTTGAAGTCCACCTAAGTTGCTATCCTTGCCATAGGTAACTGAGATGAACGCCTTATATACCGTGATACACTGAACACAACATTCAGGGACATTTCCTGCACGTATGTGAAGTCCTTGGTTCACCAAGGTGTATATTGCTGTTCACAGTTTCTTGGTAAACCTTTATGCCTATTGTTACCCTCTTTTTGATTTATTTTTGTTTTATTTATTAAAACTTATTAATCCAATGTGGAATAACACACCCCTCCTCTTCATTGTTTGCATAGAATGCAAAATAAGCCTCCTCTTCCATTAGAGACTACTCTTGGCCATCATCAGAAGCATAAGAAGATGCGAACTACCAAATTAGGAACTTCAAGAACTACTTATGGTCCTCCTCCTAAACTTGATCTACCATAGTCATCTTTCCTTTTGAGTATTGAGCCCGAGAATACTTCATCACTTGCTGGTGAATCTGACACAATTGAAACTGAAGCACCTAAGACTTTGTTGCCTGAGGTCATTGAACCAGATTTTATTGAATTAGATATCTTATTAATAGATGTTATTCAATCTAAGGTACCTCATTCGTATTCACCCGTTACTTTAGAACTTCCCTCTTCTCTTCCTTTGTCTTAGACACAATCGCAGACCATATATCTTGGACTCGATGGTGAACCTCTTCTACCTGGTCTTGTGAGTATTGAATAGATCCCGCAGGAAGAACCTCGTCCCTTTACTCCTATTCATTGGAGTGGACTCCATTTTTATTAAGCTCATCCTCTTCCTCCTCTTCAAACTCCAATGCAAATTCCTTTACTTGATTCTTCTCGCTCACCTGTGAGTTTCTTGCGACAATCTTCTTTGGGACAATTAACCATGACTGAATCCATTATCATTTCCCAAACCGTGTCCATTATTATGGCTGAGACAACTAGTGTTTCTTCTTCATCCATGTTTGCGACATCACCAGAGGCACATTTTTATGGTGGCTTGTCTGTCCCACATAGTTAGCAGTCATTATCTTGTACCTTCTCTGGTGCGACATCCAGTCCATAGACCTCTCCCTTATTACCTATTTCTGGAATTCCATCTGGTACTTCATTGACGAGAATTATACAACTTACTCCTTCTCCTCCACCTACACCTACATTTGAACAACATGTTGGCCCTTATGTTAGTAAGCTTGGTTACCTTCAAAAGCCTAACTCTCCTAATGTTGGGTACCCTCCGCAAGGGGGGAAGTTGCCTCCATCATCCCCTCCTCTTTTAATGGGGGGAACCTATTGTTGTTATACCTCAAATTGGTGGTCAAACTTATCCAAGTCCTCCATATCCTAGCCCCTATTCTAATGTTTGGCAACCAACTTTTCCCGTACAACCTGGTTCAATTGTGGATCCATTTTAGAATTCTCAACCCGTGTCATCCACATCTCAAATTGTTACTTATCAATTTGTACCTCTACAAGATAAAATTCATGTAATCCAGTATTTACATGCTATAACTATGACTTAATCTATTTTGTCAATATCTGGTACCCCCCAGATTTTTCTTACTTAGCCTTTGCAAGGTACCTTACAGTCTCAACCGCTTGGACAAGGTATTCCTCAAATTCCAATAGGAAATATTGCTTATAGTATGGCACAATCTCCACTAAATCTACCTTATGTTGGGATGATGAAAAATCCCATGGGGAAACAGTATCAACCTTATTAGGGTATTCCTCAAGTGCCCTATCAGGGCCAGCGAGTCCAAACCCACCCTCTCTAGCATTTGCAAGGTTATCTTGGAGTTGGACAACAAGGTTATGTGTATGCTGGTTATCATAATCCTCCTTATTCTGGTGCCTAGGTTCCTCTTTATCAAAACCCTCCCTATCATGGAGTGCATATACCTATTTCTCAAGTTATTCCCTCTTATCTAGGTTATCCTCCACCAGATTTTAACAGTAAGTTGTCATTTGTGGAATCTCTAGAATTGCCTGATTTGATTTGGCTCACCAATGATCCTATTTCTCATTTGCCTTAGTGGCTGATTATTTCTACGAAATTTCCTTATGATATCCCAAAATTCAATGGGAATCCTAGAGAAGACCCATCGATGCATGTCATGACATATCATATGTGGTGTTCATCGAACTCCCTTAATGATGATTCGATTCAATTATGTCTTTTCCAACATACTCTTATTGGTATGACAACTAAACGGTATATTGAATTATATTGAATTATCGAGATCTTCGTTTAACAATTTCAGTGCCTTGGCTACCACCTTCCTCACACATTTCTAGTTGCCCATCATATATGAAACTAGAACAAAACTTCTAACCAACTTCAAACAATATGTTTCCACTCACATATCTGGTCATATTCATGAGTGGATACGTCACCGCCGGTTGGTTAAGACATATGTTTCAAATCAATTGTTAGCGGAATGGTTTACTAAGTATCTATTGGCCCCTATAACAGAAGACATGGCTAAGGGCAGAGTTGTAACCGAAGATCAAGTAATTGCTCATGCCCAATACTTATATCTCATTTATACCCAATCTGGCACATTTTATGATAAGATACCAAATGCTCCACAACCTTTAAACACTGTTCTTAAATCTCTTGGTAAAGAATCTCATGTTGCTATTGATGTGATTGGTTCTACCAGTTCGCAGTGGGTGAGTAAACCATCTGGTATTTCTTTTACCGCAACTTCCCAAAGCCCTCCATCCAATCCTCTTGCAACTTCTACTTACGAGATTAATTTCGTTCATTTTGATAAAGGTAAATATCAACAATAACCAAGAAGTAAGAAGAAAGGAAAAGGTAAGAAGAATAAATATTCTCCTCCGCATGATAAACAAAACAATCAATCTTGTGATGAGAAACGAAAACCTCATTAACCATGCCTGAGTTGTAATGATGAACACTTCACTCATGACTATCCCCACCAGGAGGAAGTGAAACAATTGTTGAAGTCTTATACTTCACCCACCATGTTGACAAATTCGTTTCCAAATCAGGAGACTCATTTGGTTGCTCGAGACCCTACTTCCTATAACTCAATGTTGATTATTTCTTTCGCTAAATCAAAATTTGATATTATGGTGGATACTTGTAATAAAGACTATGGTAATGCGAATCCCCCGAATGGTAAAGCTACTGATCAACCTACCTGTTCAAATGCATCTCCATCAGATCCTACTCCTCTTATGATTCCTATAGAATTGACTACTAAGCCTCCAAAGGGCGTTATTCATAAATATGCTTTCAACCCTCGCGCAAGAGCTCCTCATAATTATAACATAGTTGAGGACTTGGCCTAGTCTCCATCAACTATGTCTACTCTCGAGGTGTTGCAAAACTGTCTCGCTCATAAATAGGCTTTTCTTTTTGTGATTTGGTGCATCGATCCTTCGGATTCCAACCTAGTCATTGTCAAACATGAGAACTATACACCTAGACTTCCAGCTCAATTAGCATTTATGATCCAGGTTGTTGTTGGTAAAACATTCATCATTCTATATTGAATGAGGGAGCCTTAACCTATGTCATGTCCTCGTCTTTCTGGAAGGCCATTGGTTCTCCTCATTTGAGTCAGCCACCCACCACCTTGAAATATTTTGACGGAAGAACATGTGGGATTTTGAATTCTTTACAAGTAGAATTGGGAGGTAAATTTGTATCCATAGAAGTCGAAGTTATCGATGGACCACTCGATTATAATATTCTATTAGTTCGCACCAGGGTTTATGCCATGGCTGCTGTCGTGTCAGCTTATTTTCGGATGATCGCCTTTCCTCATAAAGGCACCATAGTAGCCATTGATAAAATCACAAATTTTGTCTCCAATTCTCCAATTATTGGAAGTGTCCCTCTCGTAGGGGAAACTCTACACCCATACCAACATGTCAGGGTCAGATTTCTTAAGGATTCCTCTCTCATGGGAACCATTTCTCTTCCTCCTACACTTCCTGACAACTCTTCTTCAATTGCCAATACCAATATGATATCCTATTCTACTATTCCAATGGATCCTTGGAAAGTACCAGGCAAAACTAACATTGATAGTTTTAGCGATCGTATGCCTCTTAGCCCCATAGAGCTTGATCATGAAGCCATTCATTTAGCTTGTGTGGCTCATTCTGATTTAATCTCTTCGATTAATTGGGTTAAATTCTCATTGGATTATGGCACATCTTTTGATCCTTTCTCTCATGAATTCCCTATTGATGAGAGCATCATGGAGATCATGATGCCAGACGATGCACCGTGAGACTATCATCACCATCGTTCCTCCTTGTCAGATCCCATCAAGGATAATTCTAATGACCTTTGTCAACCCAATATTGTTGAACTCTCTGCGAATTTTGTTTCCATTCATGATGCTGATTTAGAGAAGAACCTATTGAATATTCAAGAGACTATCTCTCTTAATATCTCGATTAAATCCAACATTGCCGAGAATTTACAAATTGGTGCATCTTTCTCTCTAGATGAGATTAAGACATATAAATTTATATTTAAGGAGTTTCAAGATATCTTTGTCTGGTCTTATGAAGAAATACTAGGGATTGATCCAAACATTATGGCTCACGAAATAAAAACATATCTCGATGCCAAATTAGTCCAACAATTCCTTTGTCTGGTACATCCTAAGAAGGCTACCATGATTAAATATGAGGTTGAAAAACTTCTACACGTTGGTTTCATATATCCAGTTCCTTTAACTCATTGGGTGTCAAATATTGTTCCTGTCATGAAGAAACAAGGAACGATTCATGTATGTGTCGATTATCAAGACATAAATCATGTTTGTCCAAAGTATAATTATCCCACCCCATTCATCGACCAAATTGTTGATGATTGTGCTTGTTGTGAAATCTATTCATTCATGGATGGATTTTTAGGATATAATCAAATCAACATTCTCCTAGTGGGTCAACCTAAAACTACATATATTTGTGCCTAGGGCACATTTGCATACTAGAAACTCCATTTTCGGGTTAAATAATATGGGGGTTATGTTTCAAAGGGTGATGATTTATGCCTTTCATGATATCAAACACATTGTGCAACCTTATTTGAATGATCTTCTTTCTCACTCAAAACATGAGGCTGATCTATCGATGCATCTTAGAGCCATTTTCTTAGGATGTAGACATTAAAATATTCAATTAAATCCTCACAAATGTGTGTTTTTCATTAGCTGTGGTTGACTTCTTAGGTTTGTGGTTTGAAAACATAGAATTTGTATCAATCCTTTGAAATTTCAGGCAATCATAGATCTGTTGTGCCTTCTTTCCTCCTTCAACTCCAACGATTCCAAGAGAAGGCTAACTTTCTACAGAGGTTTGTCCCTAACTATGCTGAGTTGACCAAAGGATCCACTTTCCTGTTAAATAAAGGGGTCACCTTCCATTAGGATGACGCCGCTCAAATAATGCTTGATGCTTTTAAATATGTACTGATTCAGGCATCTCTGTTATATCCCTTAGATTACCGGTGCGATTATTTCTTGTATCTCGCAGTTGCAGTTACTACCATCACAATGTTATTGGTCCAAGAGGACGATGTAGCAACTGAACATCCCATTTACTACTTGAGTCAGAATCTCAATGATACCAAAGTCAAGTAAACTCACGTTGAGAAGTTATCTTTGGTGGATGTTCAAGCTGTTCAAATATTCCGCCATTATATATTGCTTAAGAAAACTATGGTTTTTTTCTTCAGATTGCAACCTTATTGATGAGCCCCAGTATTGCAGCAAGGATGCTGCAACTCCTAGGGTGATCAAATTTACTTTATCAACCCAGGGTTCATACAAGCTTGGAGGTGACAATGATATATGAACGACACATGCAATGGTCTACTATTGTCACTTCTCAACTGGGCCGATAGACCACTAAGTATTCTATTGACTAGAAGGAGGTTGACTACTCACAGTGAAAGTAAATATATCTTTAATGCAAAAAGTAAATGCTTTCCTATGTTAAGGAAATGAAAGTGCTGAATAGAAAGTGCTATGAAATGAAATGAAATTACCTAGCTAAGAATTAACACACATTACTTGCAAAAGAGATCTAATTTAACATTGCATTAAATCGTCTAGTTATCTTGAATAAGTAAGCATGGAAATGATCCTAACATTTCTAATACTGATGTATGCATGCACTAGTTTTCAATTTAGAAATGCAAATGTTAAGCTAAACAAGCTGATCTTTTGCAGGGGAGGAAGGTATGGGAAAACTGGTCAAAAATGGCATTGAGGTGTATGGAGGTTAAGTTGAAGGACTTTTCAGGTTCTGATCATAATTTCTTCCCAAAACAGTCTAAAACAGGTTGCCACAGGGTTTCCTATAGTTGATACAAGATTTCCTGTAGTTATTACAGGATGTCCTGGTTTACTACAAGAAACTTAGCTGAAAGTTGTAGGAAGGTAAGGAAGGTGAAAGGAAGTTCTAGGAAGGTATATGATGGTGGAATAAGGTATGGGGAAGGTGCACACTACCCAAGGACCAACCCAACTCTTCAGGATGGTTAGATTTGTTCAAGGTGGCTACAAAACAAAAATCTGAATTGGTGATTGGTAGGATTTGGAGAGAGGTGGAGAAGACTTAGATGAGGCCGGTGGAATGATTTCCTCCTTGCATATCAATAACTCGTGCAACAACACATATTCATTTCTTCACTTATGCACAACTTTATGTAAATGTGGAAAAGATGAGTTGAATGTGAGAAACTGATTTATTGATGGCTAATGGATCAAATCTATGGAATGAAATGCTTTCTAATCTACAACAAACTCAAGAAACCAAAATGACAATTACAGGTGCTTCTAAGAAATCATTAACAATGATCTACTCAACAAGAAATCCTAAGCTATGTAATAATCAAAAGATAAATATGTTTTTGGGGCTGTGAGAGTGGGGCCCTCAAACCATGAACCCATGAGGGAGACGAGAAGGAGGCCACTATCACAAGATTTTATGAAGTCTTTTCTTTCACTACTAAAACATTGATCTAATTCTCCAACTAATGGAAGCAAAACTAACCAATCATGCAAAGACTTGTAAATTAAAAAAAATAGAGATAACTTCAGCAACTAATCTATGATTCTAATCTAAGGATACATGTACAAAAAGAGGAACCTCTATTACTAGGGTTGGGCCCTAACCCAAGAGCTTCAACTCTCTGAGTCAACTTAGTGCTAGATCAAATAAACCGTTTTCATTGTCACCAAAATGTCAAAAATAACATGAGAATAATAGTCACAATATCTTAAGCTCAAAATTGCCTCTTGACTACAATAAAAAGTTGAATCCTAATGAGGCCCTAGGCCTTATTATTTATACAACTAAAGCTACCAACGACATCCTTAAAATTAGGGAGGCTTTGTTATAGACATTTTTGGGCACTGCAACCCCAATCATAAATGTCCATAAACTAAGGGCTCCTAAGTCCCTAAAAGTGTTGCTTCACTCCCTAAAGGAACAAGGTCAGCTGATTACAACATCTCCAGAAGTTCTCCACAGAAAACTGCTCAGAACTAGTCAAAACTGGACCATACAGAATGCCCAGTGCAGAGGGTGCGATGCATATCACCTACTCATTGTAAAGGGTGCGATGCATACTGGAAAGCCCTTCTGTAGGGTGTGATGGGTGAGAATGGACAAATGGCAGAGACAATTTGCGAGGTGGAGGATCATAGAATCTTCCAGAAACTTCTCCTCTGACACTTGCCTCTCTGAATTCACCCAGGGATGA
>APFE031663986.1:19686-30757 GCA_000404065.3 Pinus taeda | reverse complement strand
CCTAAGTCCCTAAAAGTGTTGCTTCACTCCCTAAAGGAACAAGGTCAGCTGATTACATCATCTCCTAGAAGTTCTCCACAGAAAACTGCTCAGAACTGGTCAAAACTGGAGCATACAGAATGCCCAGTGCAGAGGGGGCGATGCATATCACCTACTTAGTGTAAAGGGTGCGATGCATACTAGAAAGCCCTTCTGTAGGGTGCGATGGGCGAGAATGGACAAATGGCAGAGACAGTTTGCGAGGTTGAGGATCATAGAATCTTCCAGAAACTTCTCCTTTGACAGTTGCCTCTCTGAATTCACCCAGGGATGAGTAAGAGATCATCAATCTCCAAGTGGAATCAAGAACTATCAGAGAGGACAGTAATAAAAAACCCAAAAGCTGACTCACCCCCCTACAATCATTTGTATATGGATCCCTCATCACAGAGATCCAGAGGCTGGAATCTTGTATCTTGTAAGGAAGTGCTGTTGGTTTCCTAGTGCAACATCATAGTGTTAGGTGATCTAAGCTTTACATGAGGTGAAGAAGGGCTTTCTTGCTGGAGGATGATGTTGGGTCAGAACAATTGGTTGTAATCCTATTTTCTATTCTTGATATTAATAAAGCTATTCAAGTTTTCCTCCACATTCTTGTATGTTTGATGATATATGCATTTGTGTGGTCAATACATGTCTAGTCCTGTATTGCTTATGTTTGTAGATCTCTGTTCTTCGATAGTATTATGCTGCTTTGATTCTATAGGTGCTCTTTGAAGCTAGGGAGACGAAGAAGAAGTGGCAAAGATCTATCAGAAAGGAGAGGAACCAAGCAAGGAACCAAGCACAAGACTGAGGTTGGTGTCGTTTGTTCCCCTCTTATCTACTTCTCATAAAGGAAAGTGAAAGTAGTTTTAGTGTGTTTGTTTCTGAGATAGCTACCAGTCTTAGTGGGACTAGTAGCTCCGAGTGGACACTAGTTTTCCTGATAACAAGCTTAGCTCCCAAACTCGAGATTGACTTGTCTTTTACTATCACTGGCTTGGTTGATAATGAACTCGGTGGGCTTGGCTGCTTGTAACTCTGAGATGATGAGATCTGGTGGAGGAATATTCAAGTGATTGAGAAGTTAAGGAGGGAGACCCAACCTCCTAAAATTCCTCTTGCTTGTCTACTTCGAGTTCCTGCACTTAATTACCCCAAAACTACTCCAAATCCTGTAATTAATGTAGATTAGGCCACATGACATAACATCTCACCTTTACCCTTCCCATCAAGCCAAATATAATAAAATATGGAAACAAATGTGAGAAAAGTTGTTTTTAATAAGATGGAGAGAGGTATTAAGGCCCATATAATTTACCTATTGATGAGCCTCATCATTTATGACATACATTTTTTCATGTCAATTTATGGGGGAAAGTAATCCAAATGGATCATCATCCTGCAATATTTTGACTTGGAATTCATCAAATCCAAGTCGGAGAAATCCTTAGTTTTCACTAAGCTGATTTGTGAACTTCCCATTGGTGGTTCTGAATCCAGGTCTGAAAATTCAATCCCTAAAGAGTCATTGTTTATGATTTCATCATCTAACCCTTGGTATGGAGACATCCTTATATATATCTAGACCTAGACTTTCCGGTCTAATACCTCTCGCTCCAAGTTGCAACATATTTGATATCAAGCCAGAAATTATATAATCATTGGCAACACCCTTTATCACCGTGGTATCGATATGGTTTTACGGGGGTTCCGCATCCATGAGGAGGCTGAGAAAGTCCCTAGTGAGTGCCACTTGGGGGAATGTGGCAGTCATTTATCTAGTTATTCTACCACACATAAGATCCTACGTGATGGTTACTTTTGTCCTACTATTTTTTGCAATTGTATTCTTGCTGTCCAAAATTGTCATTCATCCCAGATGTTTGATCGTAAGACCCGTGCTCCACCCACATTTATGCATGCTGTTATCATTGTAGGTCCTTTTGTGAAACGGGGTATCGATTTCATGACATGTAACCCTCACTCGGTCGGGGACATGGATACATCATTATAGCAGTCGATTACTTTACTGAATGGGTTGAGGCGATGCCTACATTTAACAATACCAACAAAAAAACTGTATATTTCTTTTTCAGCCATGTCATTGCATGGTTTGGTTTTCCATAATCCATAGTTATAGATCACGAAAAACATTTTTGGAATCATATGATGATTGAACTGACAACCAAGTTGGGACATTCCCATGAAATTTCCACTCCCTACTATCAACAGGCGAATGGACAAGTTGAGGCTATCAATAAGGTTCTTAAAACTATGCTTCAACATATGATAGGGGTCCATAAATTAGAATGGAATTTACTTCTTTTTGCTGCCTTGTGGGCATACCGAACCCTCGTTAGGATTGCTACTAGATTTAAAATGTTTTAGTGGGTTTATGGTCTGTAAGATATTCTTTCGATAGAATGTGAGATTTCGTCATTGAAAATGACTATATAAATTCTTCATGCCAATTTTGTAGAAGAGGAATGTCTTTTACATCTCACACGCTTAGATGAGACACAACATGATGCTTCTTTAGCCAATGAAGCTCATAAGAGATGTATCAAGGCACAATATGACAAGAGTGTCAAGCCACACATCTTCTCAGAAGGAGATCTTGTTCTACTTTATGATCAAGAGTATGATAAATTATGATCAGGAAAGTTCAAGCCAATGTGGCTAGGTCAATATATTGACAAATGTGTTCTTGCAAAAGGGGCCTATGAGCTAGTAGATTTTATGGAGTTCCACTAGCACAACCTAGAAATGGGATGTACCTTAAAAAATACTATGCTTGATTTTGCGTGGTACACTGTGTACATGCTATATATAGCCATTTTGAGTGTGTTTGTAGTGTGTTCCTTCAAAACTTCCTTTAGTTTCTGTTAATCCCATTTACATTTGTTTTGCATATGTCATCATCCTTGGAACCATTTGTTGGTTATGCTGATGGTGCTATTCGTAGTACTCATAACCTATCTTCCGTAGCATGGGCCATGTTCACTCGAGATGGTGAGTTAGTGAGTCTAAAAGGTATTTGTCTCAGTTTCTATACCAATAATATCGCCAAGTATAGCGCGGTGATCAAACTACTATATGATGCTATTTCACATGGTATCCACCGTATAATCATCAGATTGGACTCACAACTTGTAGTACTACAGTTGACTAATGTCTACTCGGTTAGAAGTCCAACTATGCTTCACATGTTCTTAAGGGTTCACCATCTAGAAAGACACCTTCACTACATCCAATATCAACACATTTCTAGAAATTTAAATACATTGACAGATGCATTGGCTAATCATGTTTTAGATAGACATTTGCGGCACATTTAAATAATTTCAATACACATCACATCAGTTGAAAGTGATACTTGAAATGTAAGAAACACTAAAGATATTTATATATAAATGTTTGGTTTTACAAAATTTGTGCCCGATACACATATGGCCACGTGGCCTATCATATTCAAAAATATACATGCAAATATGGCAGTGTGCCTCCTAGTAGACTAATCATAGTGCTCATGATAACATGCCACTAGACGAGCTATCTTGCGCAGTAGTTGACTGATACACCCTGACACTCCATGACACTCCAAAAGTATGTCACTGTAATCATATAGGAAGCTAGTCGATCGTGGTCTTAGCTATACCATGTGTCAACCCCTCCATATGACACTCTACCTTTGTGAGGGTCTCTGCTATATTGAGATCCTGTAGTACTTCCGTCCTACTACAACAACCTGTACTAATGCTGGTGCCAGTTGTGGGTCTCCTACTCGTTGGAGATATGAGACATTCACAGGTTGAATGGGTCTAATATCTGCATGTACAAATCGATGGTTTAGTCTTAGAAACATAAAAAAACATAATTTTTTTTTAAACTCAAAATAAAAATTGGTCAAAATATTTTACCTATAGCACCCCATTGCTCTCCCTTAGGAAGCGCGAGCTCTGGGTCTCCACGAAAATCTACCCCATGTATGGATAATAATCTACCATAATAAAATGCATGCACATCTATCTAAAGAACATCAATATGAAGCTCATGGACGATGAACCTGCATGGTGGGACATGAGATCCATCCACCTCCTCATCCATGGAAATTTCACATTAATGGGATTGAGTGAGATATGCTGAGGCTATACCAGTGGAATCCTCTTTATAGGAAAGGAGACTAAGATTTCTCCATAGACAAAATTCTTTAGTCTTCCATATTTTGCTTTAGTCAACTGTTCTTTCATGTTGACCAACACTCCCTCGCACCAGTTTGAAGGCTCTATACATTCTAGAGCATACTGCATGTATGACCTATTGGCCACATGTAGTGTAAAGCTACTTGCTAATCTGGCGATAATGAACAAGATTTTTTGTAGAGGCAGTCAAACCACATCTTTTATGTTGATTTTCCCATTTTTGGTTCGTTGGGCTCGAGGTCTGCAATGAGTGACGACTAATCCTTGATTGTTTCTCCTCCCCTTCTCTTCCCTATGCAAGAGATGGGGGCACATCATCTAGATAGACCTATCAAGAAATATATGTATTGTACCTTTATCTCAAGAAGATGTGATCCTAGCCTTAATTATTGCACTTGAACATCCCATGCACATACAAGATATTCAAGTAATTCCATCCATTTGTTGGGTGTGGAGCTTGATTATCTTATGTATTCAAAGGTATTGCCACATTGGACCCCAGTTTGAAATGGGGCGGCAATGTCGCCTGTAAAATATCCGCTACAGGGGGGTCTGCCCCATGGCGGGGGGTTTCAGGGGCAACGCCCCCAAAGCTAAGAATATATGTAAAATTGCCTTATAAAAGTATAGTAATTTCTGGTCAATCTAGGCCGTTCATTAGGCGGATTATCTGATGGTAGAAGTTGTGTTTAATTTAGGGTTTTTTGCCTTAGAAAACAACCCCTCGCTATATATGAGGGAATTGTATTGCGTCTATGTATATATGAAGATTTGCATTCTGAGTGAGGAAGAGAGAGGATATTGAGAGCAAAGAGGGAGTTACAGAGGATCTGCTGTAGGTTGTATCTCTTTAGTTTGTTGAATAATATAATAAAAGAAGGACTGGTTGTTTCTCCGTGGACATAGCCCAAACTGGGTGAACCACATATATATGTGTCTCTCTTGTTTTATGCGTTTTCTGTGTTTGTATTTCTGCAATATTTTATGTGTTCCATTCCTCTGTAATATATAATTTTCTAACAACTGGTATTAGAGCCGAAGGTCTATTTGGCTGATAAATTCGCAGGAGAGAAGGGTTCCTGGTTCGAGTGGGAGCAATGGCGGAAGATGGTAGGTTTAGGGTCGAAAAATTCAATGGTCAAAACTACCAATTGTGAAAGATGCAAATGGAAGAATATCTGTATCAGAGAGATCTGTACCTACCATTGAACGAAAAAACAAAGAATCTGATGAGTATGACAAACACAGAATGGAATATTCTCGACAGAAAGTCACTTGGAACAATGCGGCTATGCTTAGCGGCATCGGTAGTGTTTAATATTTCAAAGGAAATGACAACAAAGGGTTTAATGTCGACATTGGAAAAACTATATGAAAAACCCTCGGCCTCAAATAAGGTATTTCTTATGAAGCGTTTATTTAATATGAAGATGTCATAAGGTGGATTTGTTGCAGACCATTTAAATGATTTTAATACAATTACAAGTCAGTTAAGTTCTGTAGGGGTAACTTTTGATGATGAAGTTAGAGCTCTGTTATTTCTGTGCTCATTGCTAGAAAGTTGGAATGGTTTAGTTATGGCCATTAGTAACTCTGTCTTTGGATCTAGTACTTTAAAGTTTGATGATGTTGTTGGCCCAATCCTTAGCGAGGAAATGCGACGAAAAAGCTTCGGTGAGACATCAGGTGATGCTTTGACTGCAAAGACTAGGGGAAGAAAAATGGAAAGAGGAAAGAGCCCTGGATATCGCAGTAAGTCAAGAAAAGGAAGATCCAAGTCCAGATCGGGGATAGTGTGCTGGAAATGTGGGAAGAAAGGACAGTTGAAGAAAGGCTGTAAGTCTCGGAAGGGAAAAGAAGGAGATGCACAACAAGAAACTAAGCATGAAGCGAATGTAACAGGTGATGTGTTGCAAGATGCTTTGATTCTTTCATTAGAAAATATTATTGATGCTTGGGTGGTAGATTTAGGGGCCTCATTCCATGCCATACCTAATAGGAAACATTTTTATGATTATGTTCAAGGAGATTTTGGTTTCAATTGGTGATGATAAACCCTGTAAAATCATTGGAATGAGTACAATTTACATAAAACAGAAAAATGGAAATCAATGGCTTCTAAAGGAAGTAAGACATGCTCCAGATCTAAAGAAAAATTTGATTTCAACAGGGCAGTTGGGAGGTGAAGGTTGCATAACTACTTTCACAGATGAAACCTGGAAGGTCACTAAAGGATACATGGTAATAGTGAAAGGAGGAAAAGTTGGTACATTGTATTTATGCAATGGTATTTCTAATTCTGTTAATTCTTTAACCTCTACAAGAGAAGATACGACATTGTGACATTATAGACTCGGGCACATGAGTGAGAAGGGGATGCAGATTCTTCACTCAAGAAATTTGTTGCCAGGTTTGAAGCATGTTGATTTAAAATTCCATGAGAATTGTGTTTATGGAAAACAAAAGAGAGTCAGATTCCTTAGAGTTGGGAAAGAAAAGAAGAGCAAAAAATTAGAGCTTGTGCATACAGAGGTATGGGGACCTGCTCAGGTATCATCTCTTGGTGGCTCTTGTTATTATGTTACTTTTATTGATGATGCAGTCAGAAAAACCTGGATTTATTGTATTAGAAATAAATTTGACGTATTTGATACTTTCAATAAATGGAAAGATTTGGTTGAAAACGAGATAGGAAAAAGGTTGAAGTGTCTCAGATCAGACAATGGAGGTGAATATTTTAGCAAAGAGTTTGATAGGTACTGTTCAGAGAACAGAATTCGTAGAGAGAAGACAGTTTCAGGAACACCATAAGAAAATAGTGTGTCAGAAAGGATGAACATGACAATCATGGAATGTGCAAGGTGCATGAGATTGCATGCAGGATTTCCTTTACAATTTTGGGCAGATGTTGTAGATACTGCTGTTTATCTAATAAACATAGGGCCTTCAAGTTCATTGGATGGTGGTATTCCAGAGGAGGCATGGATAGGTAAAAAGGTAAACTACTATTTTTTAAAGACTTTTGGTCGTGAACCCTTTTGCCACATTAATAAAGAAAATAGAACAAAGCTTGAGGAAAAAACAAAGAAATGTACCTTTATTGGATATGGTGTTAATGATTTTGGTTATCGCTTTTATAATTATGAAAATCACAAAATCATTAGGAGCAGAGATGTCATATTCAATGAAAGGGTTTGTATAAGGATTAGCTATAGGAAAAGAAACAGGAAAAAGAAAACATAGAATACATAGTGCTTGACAATATCATAGGAAAAGTGATGGCGCCTGAAAATCATAATGATCAACAGCCAGAACAACAACCACAACAACAACAAGCACCCCAAACACTTGAAAGTGGTGTTAGAAGATCTACCAGGATAAGTAGACCCCCTGAACAATACTCTCCTTCATTATATTATGTATTGTTCATTGATTCTGGTGAACCAGAATGTTATGAAGAAGTAGTGCAGGTAGAAACCAGGAAGAAAGTGGGAGCAAGCCATGAAAGAAGAGATGGACTTCTTAGCACACAACCAAACTTGGGACTTAGTCAGGTTGCCACAGGTAAAACAACATTGCAGAATAAATTGGTTTACAAGTTGAAGGAAGAAGATGGAGGTAGAAAAAGGTATAAAGCTAGACTTGTGGTGAAAGGGTTTGCACAGAAAAACAGTATAGACTTTGATGAGATATTTTCTCTTGTTGTGAAAATAAATTCAATCATAACTATTCTAATTCTACTAGCAGCTGAAGATTTGCATCTTGAGCAGTTAGATGTAAAGACAACCTTTCTCCATGGGGATTTGGAGGAAGAGATATATATGCAGTAGCCACAAGGATATGAGGTAAAAGGGAAGGAGAAACTAGTGTGCAGGTTGAAAAAGAGATTGTATGGGTTAAAACAGGCTCCAAGGTAGTGGTATCTAAAATTTGACAGGTTTATGTCTGAACAAGGTTATATTAGATGTCACTCTGATCATTGTGTTTATCTCAAAAGGCAAAAAGATGGCAGCTATATTATGTTGTTATTGTATGAAGATGACATGCTTGTTGCAGGTTCTAACATGCAAGAAATAAATGTGCTCAAAAGGAAATTGGCAAACTCATTTGCAATGAAGGATTTGGGTGTTGCAAAACAAATCCTTGGTATGAGAATAAATAGAGACAAGAAGAATCACAAATTAACAGTCTCAAAGTGAGTACATAGAAAAGATGTTGAAAAGGTTTAATATGCAGAATGAAAAACCAATTGGTATACCTTTGGCTAGCCATTTCAAATTAAGTAAGGAGGCGTGTCCCAAGACTCAGGAAGAAATGGCTTATATGTCTAAAGTTCCATATGCATCATTAGTTGGAAGCTTAATGTATGCAATGGTTTGCGCAAGGCCTGATATTGCACATGCAGTGGGAGTTGTAAGCAGGTACATGAACAATCTAGGAAAAGAACATTGGATGGCGGTGAAGTGGATTATCAGGTATTTGAGAGGTACCACAAATCAAGCATTATGCTTTGGTGGCTCAAAGATTTCTCTATAGGGATATGTTGATGCAGATATGGCAGGTGACAAAGATAACAGGAGGAGCACTACAAGATATGTATTTACTGTAGGTTGAACAACTGTAAGTTGGGTCTCAAAATTGCAAAGTGTTGTTGCACTCTCAATAACAGAAGCAGAGTATGTTGTTGCTATAGAGGCTAGTAAAGAAATGATTTGGTTACAAAGGTTTTTGAATGAATTGGGTAAGAAGCAGGAGTTGGGCAGGTTATATAGTGACAGCAAGAGTGCCATGCATCTTACAAATAACTCTACATTTCATTCCAAGACTAAACATATACAACTCAAGTACCATTTCATATGGTCAGCATTAGAAGATGGATAGCTGAAGCTGGAAAAGATACACACTAGCTAGAATCCTACAGATATGCTAACAAAAGTTGTAACCAGGGAGAAACTGAGAATATGCTCAGTTTCAATTGGTCTTCAAGTATGATGAAGAAGATGAGAAACAACCAAGTCCAAAGTGGAGTCATTGTCCAGCAAATGAAGTAGTGGTGGAGTTCCTATAATCAATCTCCAAGTGGGAGATTGTTGGGTGTGGAGCTTGATTATCTTATGTATTCAAAGGTATTTTCGCATTGGACCCTAGTTCGAAATGGGGTGGCAACGCCGCTCGTAAAATATTTGCTGTAGGGGGGGTCTTGGGTGGGGGGTTGCGACCTTTTGGGAGCCCCCCCAAGCGGGGGGTTTCAGGGGCAGCGCCCCCGAAGCTAAGAATAGATGTAAAATTGCCTTGTAAAAGTATAGTAATTTCTAGTCAATCTGGGCCATTCATTAGGCGGGGAATCTGACGGTAGAAGTTATGTTTAATTTAGGGTTTTTTGCCGTAGAAGACAACCCCTTGCTATATATGAGGGAATTGTATTGCGTCTATGTATATCTGAAGATATGTATTCTGAGTGAGGAAGAGAGAGGAGATTGAGAGCAAAGAGGGAGTTACAACAGATCTGCTGTAGGTTGTATCTCTTCAGTTTGCTGGATAATATAATAAAAGAAGGATTGGCTGTTTCTCTGTGGACGTAGCCCAAACTGGGTGAACCACATATATAAGTGTCTCTCTTGTTTTATGTGTTTGTATTTCTGCAATATTTTATGTGTTCCATTTCTCTATAATATATAATTTTCTAACACCATTACCTCATTCCAAGAAGCCAAAATAATTTTAGCAATCCATAGTTTCTTAGTGCTTGGATAGTGGCAAGATTATTTGATGCATCCATATCTTGTTCTTGATGTTCTCTTTTCCACCATATTATATATATTTTGTAGCAATGAAGTTATGATACATCACAAAGAGACTCATTAGGATTTTGAGAGAAACTAGTGGGACAAATTTGGGTTTTGTGCCCAACTCACCCCCTTAAGGGAGGACAATGCATTACAACACTTCCTCCAATGGTAGGTCTCTAGGGTCAATGCACCTTTCGACCTTCTGGGGGTGCACTCATCCAGGGGTGCAATATTGTGCCCCATGGCCTCCAAAATTCCAAAAAATGTGCATGAAACTGCAAAATGCCAACATGAAAACAAAGAGAAAGGTATTAGCTCTTACCTAGAAGTGACGACGCTTGAAATGATCCTCTAGATTGACCACAATAGGTTGTAGAAGATCAAGGGTAAAAAAAAACTCAAAGCTGTAATTTCAAATTGTGAATGTGAAATGGTAAAAATGAATTGTCATTTTAGATATTTATGGTCATTTTTCCATAATTTTATTTGTATTTAATGTTTTGACCTAGGTACAAACAATGTAAACTTTGGAACGGGAACTATAAACTCAAAATGAGAACTCTGGCTAAAAAACCCTGTAAAAACATCAAAAGCAATGCTAAAAATGAAAAGTGTTGGTGTTGGAATAATACCTTTTTTTTTCTAGGGTAAATTTTCAACATGTTTTAAAAATGGCGGTGAAAACCAATTTTTTTTGCAAAAATTGTCCAAAAAAACACTCTAAAAACGAAGCGTTGATGTTCGAATAACATTTTTTTTCAATGGTAAATTAAGTGCAAAAAACACCTTCAAAACTAAAAGTGTTGACGTTAGGATAACAAAAAATTTTCAAGGGTAAAATTTCAACATTTTGAAATAATGGCGTAAAATATTTTACCATGACTTTGAAAAACATTAAAATTTCAAAAAAATAATGAAAACATAAAATAAAATTAAAATTAAAACAATGAAACAACACAAAACAAAAAAAAAGAGTTAAAAAAAATACCAAAACATAAATTAAAATATACACTAAAAACAAAACATAAAAAAAAATCAATCATAAAAATGTAAAAA
>APFE031663986.1:0-18446 GCA_000404065.3 Pinus taeda | reverse complement strand
TATGTTTTTTAACTAATCAACATTTAAAAAAAGAAAAATAAAACAATTTGAAAATTCGTTAAGTAAACATAATTTAAATTTTTTTTGGAGATAATAAATTTTAAAGTGTGAAAAATAAGTCCTCTAAAAAAAAATGTATGCTGCATCAACACGTTGCATCTACACATTTCAAAATCAGCATGAAAATCACTAATATTTAAAAACAAATATTTATATTTGATACATAAGAAAATTTAAAATGTCAAAAATATGCTCCCAACAAAAAGAAGTGTATTCTGTTTAACCACTTTTGAAAATCGGGTCACGTTTTTACTACCCCTACAAAACGAGTAATCATATCGGTTATTTAAAGTGCCAAAAACTAAGCTTTAAAAAACACATGTGTGTTCTAGATAACCTCTTTTCGAAATCGAGTCACTTTTTTTCTATCTCTACAAAACAGGTAACAGTATGGGTTTCCGTTTCAAAGTTTACATTGTTTGCAGTTCAATTTGATCATGAAACAAATATTTTTAATCTGTTTGATGGTGTTTTGAGTAGGTCGAGCGCTGTTTAACAGATTCTGACATGTTTTGAATCGAATAAGATCATTTTGACTGAGAGTAAACTTTTATTACTTTTTCAGGCTCTGTAAAATTATGAAAAAGGAACCCCCTAGAGTTCTCTTTCATCTCTTCTCAGACTCCCAAAATATGAAAAGGTTGCTGAGCACTCATCTTTTCAAACTCATAAAAGTAAATTAAAAGATGTCTACTCAATATAAGTTTAACCCTTTTTTGGACTAAGATAGACCACTTACGAAAAAGGAATACCTTAGTCAAACATGGCTAAGAGGTTCTCCGCAGCATTGTTTTTTGCCTTTTCGGACTCAAGAGACTATCTACGAAAAAGAACCTATGTATATATTTTTTCGCCTTTCTTTCAAGCTCTCTAAACATGAAAAAGATATCGAGTTTTCACCTTTGTTGGAATCATTAAAACATCAAACAACGATGGAATCGTCAATCATGGCGGGACCAAACCACTCCTTCTCTGGGTTCGTTAAACATACTAAGAGGGTTTCATTCGAAGGATGAACTTATAGATCAAGCATATGTTATCCTCCTCAAGCTTGTCAAAAATAAAGAGGCACTGAATAATATTGGTTGGGTAAATTAGGAATATGGGATACTCCACCTCTTAATGGTAGTGAGTCGCTCTTGCACATGACACTCCACTTCATCTCCATGGCTATTGGGTTGGGAAATCTACTTGTCTTTTGGTTTATCATACCTTTTCAAAGACTCCATTTTGGTTTTGGGTCAATGATTCCAACTCCATTTCAGTGTCGCCGCTGTGTTAAAGAGAATTCATTCAATTGATATATGCTAAAATCCTCTTAAGCCTTTATTCCATGTCTGCCGGTCGTGATCCAGTCCTGTATCAACATCATTCTGATCATTTTGTCTCAAATCATCATACTTGTTTCATGTCATTGATGGGGGATACATCGAGGCCCTCCTGTGATGGGTCACTTCCTATCAAAATCAACTCATTATCCAGGAAGTTGATTTAGAAATGTTCACCTCTTTGGTACCTTGGTTCTTGCATACATCAATGAAAAGTTTCCTTGGTCTCGGTGACAAGTTTACATCATTGGCCTTCGACCTAAATATTCTGTGTGGTATTCAACATCAACTCATTCATTCACACCATACATATTGTACTAAAGTACCTTGAGAGCCATTAACATCATCGATGGTTTATCTTGCATCTGCTAATGACTTAAATCATTGGACAATAATTAAGTAGTGTCTACCATGTTCAATTTCAACTCATTAATTTGCATGGTTAGACTCGTACATTGGTTGGTCATGGAATGAGATAGAAGACATCAGATCTAGTTTCATCCGTATGGGCTACGATTTCAGGAGTAATACAAGATCACAATGTATGATGGCTATGATTACAAAGATAGTCATCCAGTTATGGGTCCATCATTAGTCATCTATGGGAATTTCTTTTGGTCATTGTACATGTAATTTTAGCTTATGTACTGAGCATGGGTATGCCTCCCTCAACAAATATATCATGATGTAAATGTATTATAATGGATGATGCTCTTACCGATTGTTCTTGATCCCAACTTGTCATGAGGTAAAGCACTTCAGTCATCAATTTTCATTTTCGACTTTACACTTTAGGGGGCAATTTGTTATAGGACATTTTGTCACATCTGGTCAATAAGCCTTCAAATAGGATCAATTCACATTCTTCAACATCTTGTCATCATCCCTACACAAGTCCTAAGCATGACTCTACTAAATCCCCGAGTTTCTACTCTTAACTACTGATTTCCCAAGATTTTAAGGCCTAGCCCTTTAGGGACCAACATTGACTACCAGGTTGACTCTCTCTGCACCTGCCCTGATCACCAATAGTTTCTTCAGTCTTAGGGGTGCAATGATTCTAGAAATTCAGGAAAAATAAAAAGAATCCCAAAGCTTCCTCTTCCAGAAGCTTATTGAGGTTGTTTCAACCATTTACCTTGGATAAGAGTCTCGAATCCTATCCTATCCTACCTTGAATTTTTCACCTCTTATCCCTTGAGCTCATCCTCCCATCTCAAGTGGATCTCAAGCCTATATTGGTAAATAGATAAGAATTCATGAACTACCTCCCTAATCTATGTATTTATAGCCATCCATGGGCAAGGGGTTGGATTTTGGAGATTGATTCTACCCTCATGTTGTTACTTTGAGACTCATTATTCCATTTATTAGGGTGACATAGAGGCATACTTTGTGGAAAAAAAGGACAAGTCAACTTGGGGAGCTCTTCTACAAGATCAACTCCTATTTTTGGTTATAACCCTCTCCATTTCTATTAATGCAAAGAGTAGATTGTTTTCCTATATATGATGTTATGATTTCATGTATTTCAACACCATGTTGATCTATTGAATGAAGTGATTGGATTATGCTACATAAATGTCGTAGATATTTGGCTTGTCTTGTTTGATTGTGCAAGTTCTAATTATAGGGATCATAGCTAGGATTGGAGCATACAAGCTGAGCAAGGAACAGATATTGAGGCAGATTTCAGGTAGGCTTCATCCCATCATTCAATTAATTTAAGGAAGACATTGTGCCCTTTGATTTATGTTGTTCTAGGTCAGTGCAACAGGCCTAGGGAAGACACTTATTTCTACAGTCGTAGATTACATCGAACAATGACGCTGGTTCAAAAATTTAACTTTTGATAGCTATGCGGCACACTTGTCCATCAGTAAGCACGTATAACCTTTTCAAACCGGTATGGAATGTTAAGGTTATCGAACGCATCGAGCTACAACTATATTTTTAAATATTATTTTTTGCGGTACGTTTGGTAAATATAAATGCATCGGGTGTGTCACGCCGATGTACAATCTGTCATATATTTTCTAGTGCATTTTCATTTACAAAACACAACACAAAAACCGCGGTGCATTATGTTTATGCACTGACTTGTGGTGCACCTTGTAAATTTACAGGCGCATCGTGCTCAGTGCGATCCAAACATATCGAGCACAATGCACGATGATTTTTTTCAAAAACAGTGGAAAAATTGACCTAATTTATAATTCTAATCCACTAAAAAATTAAAATACAAATAAACATAGACATCAATTGGACATTTGGTTGTTGGGGAGGCATTGTGGACATGTAATGGATAAAAAGAAATTTTAACACCGTTTAAAAATATTGGAAGCTCAAACAGTGAACATAGTATGAACATATGGTGAGCCAGAGAAGCACTAACATCAGGATGCTTGCATGTGGCAAGAGTGGCACCGGTGCTTCAAATCTCCCGCATTAGAGATGCAAAAATAAAAATTACAGCTGGAAGGGTTTTTTCTTTTTATTTAACTCTCCTCCCATGCATTAGGTAACTGCACTGGGACAAGATATATCCAAAAGCACCACATTTTTTTTAATTAAAAATATCGCGTTGCATTTTGCGAGATGCCTTAAGACGTTTTTATACATCTACCACATTGGTGTTGTGGTTTTACTATAACACCTCTCTATTTTTAGAAAATAAAAAATGCCTAGCAGTGCTATTTAGAAGAAGCCCAGGGCATTTTAGTACATTTACCACACCAGAGCATCATTGGAAAATATCAACGCATTTTTCTAAGATTTAAAACTACAACGATTCTCCTTAGTGGTCGTTTTTCTACATGAAGGGCACTAGTGATATCTACTATTATAGCACCGATGAGTTGTTTTATTTAATGCACTGTGTTTTTATTTTATTTTATAAAAATACATTTTCCATGGTGCACCATGTTATATGAAGCACCGATGCTTGTATGTTTAGTAAAGCACCAGTGTGTTTGTATATTTTATATGCACCATCCAAAAAACATTTGCTAAAACATCCGCCTTCCCACCTTCACTAGTGAACTCCACTACAAATGGATTTTTAGGCTATTTTTGTAGGGAATGTTGCCAAAAAATCCCCTAGAAGGTCTTTACCTTATAATTCCTTCTCCTCCATTACCGGGTTCACATACTACCTATACACACTTGATCATTGGAATCCCCCATTGATAAGAGCAAGTGAGTTAATCGTATCATTGCAAATAATTTTTTTCATTGATATGCTAGCCATTTAACATTCTTAATGTCATTTAACTATAGATTTCTCGATATACTATGTAATATGTACCTGTTACTATTTGGCATGCGATATCTCATACATAAAACACTTATTAAATAGCAATTGAAAACACCAAAGTGGGCGTTTACGGGAAGTAGTGGAATAAATCTAAAAATTCCAAAACCATCTTGTTGTTTTACTTCACAAATTGCTACTACTTTAATATCGTTGATATACGTGTACTAATTGGCAGAAATTTATGAACTAAAATAAATATGTATTCATTTTCATCATGACAATTGTTTTACATACTATTACTACAACCACACTAAAATATTGTGCGCAAATGCGATCAACTATCTCTACCACAAAATGATAGTTGATAGATACTTGATGGAGAGTGCACAATAGATTGATTATGTGTCGATTAACTAAAAAATGCTAAAAGCAATTTACATATTTTTTTTTTGTTAAGTGTAGAGTGCTCCCCACATTGTTGTTTTCTTTATAGTTACTAATCATTACACAATGCGTTGGATTAAATGTTATTAAGATTATTATGTGTCAATTAAGTACTACTTGCACTATCACATCCCTTGCATTATGTCTATACACATCTCAAAAGTATATTTATATTTAGGGATAATGTAGCTATTGCTACTCATAGAAGTAAGCCTTAATTAATTTTTTAATAGGCGTTAATGCATACCACCAAACATTGATTAACTTTATGTGAAATTTCACATGTGTCAAAAAAAAAAATTTGATGCCTTGGAGACATGCACAAAAAGACAGAAAAAAATATTGTTGTGATACCACTGATCGGAGTTTGCCAAAAGAACCAAATAAAATACAATTTACTAACCCAAGACAGAGACATATTCAATCGAAATGTGCAAAAGAAATGTTACACAACATTGATTTGCGTGATGGGGAAATGTGTGTGGAGATGCAAAACGCACAATGTAAAGGTTCTCTCGCACATAATCATTTTCTACACATTCATTATTCCACACATTAAAAACACTTGACCTTTCACATTAAAATGATAATTCGTTTGGTGTCAACGAATGTCCATTGAATCATTATTTTGCAATGTTATTGTATAACATAGTACTTTAGCTTACATTAGAGTTCGGGGTATATACCAATAATTACTGTTATGTTTTATTGTGCAGAATGCAGAGGTGAGGAAGAATCTTTCATTGTGCAAAGTATGAAAGAAGCACAATGAATGCTTTCTCTATATTTCCACACTTTGTACAATGAAATTAACTTAATTAAAAACAAATGATTTAAATATATAACATTTCCCAAATTTTAAAAGATTAAAACATATAACTACAAGATTTCAATAATCAAAATAATAAAACTTTCCCTACATTATATGTTTTCATTGGATTTTTTATTAACTAATGTGGGAACCTACAGTGACGGATATTTTGTGCCCTTCAGACGGTTCAACATCCAATTTTAAAAAATTAATTATGGCTTGCCCAACATAGTTGGATAGATAATCATTTTCAAATCCACTTGTGTAGAAGGTAATTCAAGATTAGCTTCTCTATATACTATTTTAACTACTCATATAGAAACATGGAAAAACAAAGATGGCATATAGACCAATGTACTAAGTCTATGGAATCAAAAATGTCTATCGATAACTATATTTAGATTTCAATGTCATTTACATATAAACAAAATGAACAATGATAGTATTTCTCATTTGCTAATGTTTATTTACCTATGTTGCAAGTGCCTCTTCTCAAAAAAAGCTTACTAGCACCAACATGGGTAAAAGTAAGGGATCTATGCAAAAAGACATCCACATGATGTTTTTTTTCATCTTGAGTAAATACTTTACACAAATGTCTTTGATTACCGACCCAACTGCCTAGAGTATGGTGCTGGTTACAAGATGAAAATATCATTACAGTCATTTGTCAACTAAGCGATATGTTAAATAAGACATATGTGAGGCCAAGTCATATATAAATTAAAGAATGTCAAACAAATAGGTGTGCAAAGCTAAAGTATATATGTCAACTACGCATATTGAATATGCAAAGGGAAAAAGGTAAGTTTAGTTAACCATTATTGAGTTGCGCAAAGGTGTTGTATGGGATTAGAATGTGCAAAACAAATCTGTGAAAGGAATAATGTGTACGAAAATGCAAAACTTGTGCGTATCCGTAATAATTTCTTTGCGGAAAATAGGTGTACAGAAGAAGTCTACAAGGATGAAAATGTGTACAAACATGAAAAACTGAGTATGTGTAGGGAAAGGAAAAATCTGAGAGATATACGAATGTGCCCAACCAATTACTACACCAAAGCAAGTCATGTCGTAGGCTAAAGTCTATGTGAAAGTAAACAATGTATATAGGTAAAAGCACAAAGCATATCCTTAATTTTTTTTTGCAAAAACATCATTTCAGAGCACTTCACAAAATTGGTAAACAAATTCAGAATTAGAACATAGTGATCACTGTTTGTGCTTGAAAAGTCTTTAATAGTAACGAAAATAGTTACAGTAACAAAAAATGTACCTATATTAAAATTCCAATTATCATAGCTATAATTTAAATAAACACCAAACATGTAATAGATTTATGACAACAAAAACTGCTGTTGAACATTCATTTTCATTTTGATCAATAAAATAACATTAGATATAGTATAAAAGCCAAAAGTATATTTTCAAAAACTTATGCAAAACATCATCTCATAATTGTCCACGAAATTGGTGAATAGTCTCAAAATTGGGATAAAGTAATCAATATTTGTGGTTGAAAAGTCTTAAACAACAATGAATATATTGTAGTAATAAGAACTGTATCCAGATTCAAATGTAAATAATCATAGATATGACTAAAATAACTACTACAAATGGAACATATACATTAGATCCAAAACTATTGTTGAATGTTAATTTTCATAGCAATCAATTATAAAACACTATATCTAATATAAAAGTGCAAAGAATATGCTCCAAAACTTGCCTTCAATCAATGTTTTTGGACAATGACAGAGAATTCAATTACACAACTTTAGATATAGTATAAAGTCTCAAAGCAACTTCTCCAAAACTTATGTTCAATTATTGTTTTTGGTCAATTTCACATAATTCAGACCTATACAAGATCTCTTGCAAAACATTTCCTGAGAACCTTTACAAAATTGGTAAATAGACTCATACTTGGAACATAGTAATTAGAAGTGCAATCAGAATTGAATACAATATTTATGACTCCTGATTTACCCTGATCAATATTTTTTGTTTGGAAAGGTTGCTTATATCCATAATGAGGCTTTTCTAATATCCTAGCTCACTAGCTTACTCACTATGGCCATCTCACATTTTGTCTCTTTAAATTTCCACAGCTGCATTACAAAAAATAACAACAATTTTTCTATAATAAATTAAATACACATAATAAATGATAATTTAGCTCTCAATCAAAGCTATTTGGAAAAAGGAAGGCATGTGCAAATGGAAGTCATTATGTAATCGAACTCACATTTTGGATATGAAACCACTTCGAAAGATTTTTGTGCATTGAATAATGTTTGATTCCTAAGGCGCTTATCAAAATATTTATGCTTAACCATGGAAGAAAATGAACTTGTCTCAATGGAGACTAGGATTAGGCTCCCATCAACCGTAATATGAAAAATGTACCTGGAAAGAAAAGCAATAAATTGAATCAAGAAATTGGCTTTGTTCATGATAACATATCTAAAAATCTTCAACAATTAATCATTAGTAAACAAGAAAACGAATCTTCTAAGATTTAAGCTAACTCACAATATGTAAAAGCATAAATCCTCATTGTTTAACTTTCAACCCTTTTCAGATTTTCAATTTGTTCAAGGAATTTATTTAACTTGGCCTAGATGTAATATTTCATAGGAGCGACTATAATTTCCTAGTTAACATGTTGATTGAATATCTCCTTCTCAATTTCCCTAGATTTTTCTTGCAACTGTGTAGCTAAAGCAGAGTTTTATCCATTAACATTAACAAATGTAATTAGCCATTTGATAATTTCCTTTGTACTAAAATTAATTATACTATCAAATTCTGTTGTCTTTGACTATTTTAGCATATCCAATTCAACCATCAACATATATCGTAGAATTAATACAAAGTCAAATATGATGCGTGGACTATTTAGATCCCACACAATCTGTATGGCATTGACATAGGCATTAATTGTTTGATTCCCTATGTTTTCACATTCAGAAATAATGTTCTCCAATCTTCTGATTCTCTAAGACCATGCAACTTTGATTTTCTTCATACGATTAGCATTCAACAATTCATACCTTTTTTTCTCTAGATAAGAAAGTAAATGAAGTTTCTGGCTAAAATCGTGTAAGTCATTGTTACAAAATACTTGTCCCTTTCAAGATCACATTCAATGCTCTCGACAAATGACTTAATTCTTTGTACTAAATGTTATAAATCAAAAGCTACTTGCGATGCATGTTCAATAATTTGCAATATGTCACATATATTATTGATAATATATGTTTTCACCACATTAAGTTGATTGATGGGTTTATCAAATCTATGTGATGTGTCGGGGGTAGAAATTTCCAATGGTGGTGTCCATATTGCCAATGGAGTCATCAACAAAGGACCCGAACTTAGAGCATTTTATGGCTCTTTTATTCTTGTTTTCAGTCTCAAGTTTTCTGCTTCGTGTTGGCTATTAGACTGTGAAAGTACGTTACTAGTAGCTGGATCCAATATCATTAGCCATGTGGTTCCAACCCCAAATAGATAAACATGAATTTCTACTTGATTAATAACATTTTTGTTATGAACCTTTATTTTATTAATCTTCAATTTTTTACTGCCGTTTTCATAATTTTCATTTTGCAATGTGATAGGATGACCATTGAAAGTAGTAATTTCTTCAACAATTTGCTGCATTGTTTTTTGATTTTCTACCAAACAAGCACTAACCTAATTAGGTGGCACAACATTGTCAAATTCCATGTCTATAGCTTCTTCAACGCTTCTTGTTTTGACAGGAATTCAGGATTTGGTTGATTAAGCCATCTACACTCTTTTTGGAGTGAATCTTTGAAGAGGCTCTTTGTCATTTTTGCTACCTAATAGCACACCGTGAACTAGTTTTGTACTTGCAATATCTTTTCTCTTTTTTTTTGACTTGAGGATGAACTCACACCAGTATCAATTGTGGAAGGTATATATTGCTCTGTAGAAGTATGATGCTTGGTTCTTCAACATTTCTTCAGTATCTATTACTAGCCCTTGCTTTTTTGTTGATGTATAATGAATTTCCTCTCTAACTCATGGAAGTAAGTTCTCATGCCCAATAGTTTCCATGTTGCACTAAACAAACCCTCTTTATCAAAGGCTTTAATGGATTAAAAAACACTTAAGTTAAAATAATGTAAAGTCTCTGTGAGCTTTGCGACATGAGCCACATTCTTTAAATGTGATTTTTCTAACATCAAACGACAAAGAGATAAATTGTATTTTCTTTTTTCTTTCAAATATAGCCAGCTAGTCATAATATTTACTACAGACTTCAACAACAAAATACTTATTTATAACAAATTGTGCGAGCAACACTGGCTTACCTTCAAATCCATAAATTCAAATTAGGGTATTACTTTCTCTTTCTTCATGCATCCCCCATAGGAAAACCTGGGCTTGTGCAAATATTTGATGAGGCTCTTATCCAGATATCATGCAATTGACCTTTTTTACAAAGACATCTTGAATTAAAAAAAAGTTAAAGAAGCATTATGCTTCCACAGTATATGATACCAGAACTACATTTCTTCTTGATTCACATTGAATTTAGGATTGTGCTAGGTCCCTATAGTACTAGTGATTCCCCCATTACTATTGTCATTGTAGCACTTATTGTTATTATTGTGCCCCTATTGTCCCCATATTGTTATTATTGTGCCCCATAGAAGCCCACTATTTTTATTGTTGTGCCCTTATATTATTATTGTTATGCCGACTTTGATTATATTGTGACCCCTTAGACTCCTATATATAGAAAGGAGGTTTAGTCATTGGTATCATCCAAGAATTGTTCATTTGTGTAATGTAAAGGAGGTTTCCCCCTTGAAGAGGCTGATTTTTAAGTCGTTGATCTATCTTTTCTATTTTTTTTGAGCTAGTTCATAACATTTGGTATCAAAGCTTTGGATTCTAGGGTTTTGTTGCTCCAAATAGGTCATCTTGGGATTTTCGCTATAATTTTTTTTAATAATTTTTTTGGGGGACGTTTCAGGCGCTAAAAAGAAAAACCCATTTGAGTCGAAATCTCGATGATCCTTGGGTCGGAATTTCAGATCTCGTCTCGCTATATTTTCGGAGATATGAAATAAGGAAGTTTGGGTTTTTGCAGGCTCACGAATTACATCCTAAACATGTGAACTTGGGAAAATCGTCAAAGCTTTGGATTCTAGGGTTTTGCTGCTCCAAACAGGTCATCTCGGGATTTTCGCTATAACTTATTTATTTATTTATTTTTGCGACGTTTCAGATGCTAAAAAGAAAAACCCATTTGAGTCAAAATCTCGATGATCCTCGGGTCTGAATTTATGATCTCATCTCGTTATATTTTCGGAGATATGATCTAAGGAAGTTAAGGTTTTTGCGGGCTCATGAATTACATCCAAAACAGGTGACCTTGGGAAAATCGTCATAACTTTCTCTCTGAGTATTATATTGAAATTTAGTAAGAAGTTACAAAGAGAGGATAGATTGTACTTTTCTGTGCATCGGTTTTAGGTATGAAGGTTGAAAAAGTGACACATGGAACTTTGTACAAGTTCACTCTACTAAAAGAGTGTATAATCAGTTCATCTTGGGAGATTGGGCATAACTCCTTCTTGGAGAATCCAGTTTCGATCAGACTGGTGGAATTGGAAAGAGGACTTAGAGAGATATCATAATTTGCAATTTCAGACCTTGGAAATCTGAAATTTCAGAGATACATCAGATTCAATATCAAGCTCCTACAAAGTGAAAAAAGGTGTGTAGTTTGTTTTAAAATTTTGCGTAAGTTTGGTTGGAAAAATTAGTTTGAAGGAAGTCAAAGGGCATAGTGAAGCATAATTATCATTAATTTATGCCCCGAAGAAAGAAAATATAAACACCTAGTAAGCAACCTGAAAGCTCTAGCATGAATCATGAAGAGGAAGAAATGCAACATGATATTTCAAAATTACGAGACCAAGTGCAACAAATTTCACTCTCACAAAAAGTAACAAAAGCTAAGATGGATGGTTTAAAGAAAGGTGTGGAAGCTAAGATGGATGGAATGGAAGATAAGATGGATGGTTTAAAGAAAGGCGTGGAAGCTAAGATGGAAGGCAAAATCGAAGATTTGTAGACAAATTTGACAAAGTTGCTATAAGAAATGTTTACTAATGGTGAAAGGGTAGTAAAGGAAACTCATGATGAGAAAAAAATAAATTTTAATCATGATTTCATAGAATATAACATTGGATTGAAGACCCACCATGTTCCAAAGATCGATATGATGAAGTTTGATGGCAAGGATCCCATAACATGGATATTATATATGGAGCAATATTTTGATCTCCATAATGTGCAAAACACACAAAGGTACCTACCTAATGGGAAGACACTTCAACGTAAAAATGAATAATGATAGTCTGAAATACTTTTTAGAACAAATATCATCTTTAGAAGAGCAGCAAAAATGGGTCACAAAGATGTTGGGTTATGAATTTGAAATAATCTATAAAAGAGGGAAACAAAATGTTGTGGCAGATGCGCCCTCAAGAAAGGATGAGGAGGTGGAAGCATTGCTTTGCGCCATTTCTATTATCCAACCAGATTGGATAAACGAAGGAAGGGATGAATGGAAGAATGACCAAGAAGTGTGGGCACTCACTCAAAAGTTACAACAAGATCCCAATACATTTGATACATTTAGTTGGAAAAATGATTTGTTATGGTACAAAGATCACTTATACCTATGTAAGAATTCTTAACTCAAACAAAAGATTCTTATGGAATTGCACACTTCTCCCTTAGGAGGGCACTCAAAATCTTTAAAAAATTACCACAGGGTTAAGAAGGAAGTGTTTTGGGATGGCCTTAAATCGGACATTCAAAAGTTTGTGGCAAAATGTTTGGTTTCCCAACAAAATAAAGTTGAAATAATTAAGACCCCAGGTCTATTACAACCTTTATCCTTTCCAAGCCAACATTGGGAGGAGATTCCAATGGATTTTATGATAGGCTTATCCAAGTCCGAAGGAAAGAGTGTCATCATGGTGGTAGTTGACAGACTTACCAAGTATGCACACTTTTGTGCATTACCTCATCCATTTAAAGCCAGTACAATTTCTACTGCATTTATGGAAACAATTCAAAAGCTATATGGAAACCCAAATATTATTGTAAGCGGCAAAGATCCCATTTTCACTGGAAATTTTTGGACATAATTATTTTCTTGTCTTGGTACTCAGTTAACTCATAGCTCATCTTAGCATCCTAAATATGATGGGAAAACTGAGGTAGTAAACAAATGTTTGGAAGGATGTATTCGTTGCTTTGTGTTTGATAAATAGACACAATGGGTCAAATGGTTGCCTCTGACTGAATGGTGGTATAACACTTCCTTCCATATTGCAACAAAAATGACCCCATTTATGGCACTTTATGGATATTATTCACCATCCATCACATCATATTTAAGAGAAAATTCTAAGGTTCAAGAAATGGAAGATCACATCAAGCATCAACAACAAGTTCTCCAACTCTTAAAGGATAACCTCACTTTGGCACAGAATGGAACAAAACAATAGGTAGATCAAAATTGCAACGAAAGAATTTTGATGTAGGTGATTGGGTATTCCTACGGCTACAACCATATAAACAAATGTCCCTTAAGCAAGATAAGAAGGATAATAAATTATCACCAAATTATTATGGTCCATACAAGGTGTTGCAAAAGTTGGTACTATGGCATACAAATTAGAGCTTCTTGCAGCTTCTCGAGTGCACCCAGTTTTCCATGTTTCATGTTTAAAGAAGGTTATAGGTGACAAGCTCCCAGTTCATACAATATAGCTAGAACTTGACGAGGAAGGAAAAATCATATTGGAACCTGAAGCAATCACATAAACAAGAACTCAAAAACTACGAAATTGATCAATTTCGGAGTATCTCATCAAGTGGAAGAACTTACCCACTTAAGATTCCACATGGGAGGATGAGAATTTTATACAGAAGCATCTAGAACTACTCAAGCGTTGAGGACAACACTTTTGTGAAGGAGAGGGGCATGTTAGTCCCTATAATACTACTGATTCCCCCATTACTATTGTCACTGTAGCCCTTATTGTTATTATTGTGCCCCTATTGTCCCCATATTATTATTAGTGTGCCCCATAAAAGCCCACTATTGCTATTATTGTGCCTTTATATTATTATTTTTATGTCGGCTTTGATTATATTGTGATCCCTTAGACTCCTATATAGAGAAATGAGGTTTAGTCATTTGTATCATCCAAGAATTATTCTTTTGTGTAATGTAAAGGAGGTTCCCCCTCAAAGAGGCTGATCTTGAAGTCATTGATCTATCTTTTCTATCTTTTTGTGAGCTGGTTCGTAACAGATTATATGACAAGTCATGAAATACATGGTTGAAAATGAAAGTTTATATTAGATACGCCATCATGAAGAATCTATTGGTATTGGACAAATTAAATATTTGAAAATCTAATTCCTTAGAATGGTATCAATCGAGTCAAATATACAATATTTTCTATGTGTGTGATAAAGCATATAAAGAATGCATTTTGCAACATTTGTTGTATTTTCTCAGCCCATCACGTGGGCACAAAGCCAATAAAAGACCCTAAACGTATGTTTAAACAAAGAAATATCTAGAACAGAAAGATTGAAAGGAACGTGACGATTTTGCGAAATGAATTCTCCGATAATTCTAGCCTCGTCATCTTTGACTTCGGGAAACTATTTGCTTCCAACAATTTTAAGTGCATATTAGGTTCCTGTAGCTTGAATATCCATATTAATGCCTTCAAATTTAGATGAATATTCTTTGATGGTAGCACAATTGTTCTTGTTCTTGAATCAGAATTGTTTGCACAAAAATGAACATTGTCTCTAAAGTCAAAAACTTCTAGAACACATGCAACATTCGCCAATCCACTAGTCCAAGTCTTCTTGTTCTTCTCTTCTTTTGGTAGATTCACATACTACTCATACGCAATCAACGAGTGAAAGTTCTCATTGAAATGAGCAAGTTAGTTAATCATATCAGTGCAAATAGATTGTTTCCTTTCTCTATTAGCCATTTACATTTTGTATCTGAAAACACTCTCTCAATCGATACATTCTTAATGCCAGTTAACTGCAGAATTTTTTGGTTCCCTATATAATCACCAATTGTTACTACTACAAGTGTGAATTCAACGATTACTATTACAAGTGTTATAACATCA
Source organism: Pinus taeda (assembly GCA_000404065.3). Lineage (NCBI taxonomy): Eukaryota > Viridiplantae > Streptophyta > Pinopsida > Pinales > Pinaceae > Pinus > Pinus taeda. The sequence continues at coordinate 3,317 of APFE031663986.1, read as the reverse complement.
TTCCACACTTCAATAGTTATGATGGTCTGGTATGGCCTTGGGCAACCCTTTCCCATTCAGAATTGATCATTTATTAAAAAATAATATTTTCAATTCCATACGCGACTCTTCCCTTTCAAAAGTGCGTACACACACAAGTACCATAATACAAAACTCGCATACATAATTTAAAATATGAAAAAAAGTAAAAAAATCTCCTATTTCTGGGGCAAGGTGTACGGGTTTCACCGAAAGCGCACCTATAGGACCCTGTGGCCTAACTGAATCAACTGATTTATGGTGGTATTTATACACCTCATGGGAAGGCCTTAGTCATAGAAGGAGATAGGATATTGAAATTAAAGTCCTTTTATCCCCAGATCAAGTCTAATTTTCCTTGTGCCCCCTACACTCCCAGCCAGAGGAAACCCTTGTTTCCTTGCAGAGATGTTCATCTTCCATTATATGACATCCTTTTTCACATGCTTGGGAGGTGATCTTTGAGGCTTGGACTGGATGGATCCAGAGTAAGGTTCTGTTGATGCTGTGGTTGGATCAATTTGTATTCTTCCAATACTATTTGCTGATACTAATAAAGAAGATCTATCTTGTTCTTGATATTTTATGATCTCATGTTTTTATGATTCATGTCTAATACATCATGATTTATATGTTTATGCTTAATGATCTAAAATGTTTATTATGCATGCACCTTGAACTACTTGCTATGTATATGCTTCTTTAGATTGTGTTTTAGGTTTGATCACTTTCGAGGAAGCAGAGGATTTGGATCGTGCAGGAACAACATCAAACATAGGACCTATGGGTAATTCTCTCAAACCAAACTTTAGTAGTTTACATAGTTTGCTTGCTTGAATGTATGCTTCTTGTTTATAGTCTTCCTTTGATTTGTTGAGGTTGTCAACCCTTACCTTAGGGAAGTATTTCCCACCAACATAACTAGTGACTCAGTTGGGGAATATAGTCTTGTATTTCCTAAAAGGGTTGTGTTTTCCTTGATATGGGATTTTCTATCTCGTTTCTTGATTTTCCCAGTATTATCGACTCATTTGTAGTTTGGGAAACCAGTCTGGATCAAGCCTACATTGTTTTTTCCCTATTTTTCTGCATATACATGCTTTTTCTTATATACAGTTGCGTATACATGCCGTTTCTTCCAAATAAACGTGTGTATAAGCTTGTTTCTTCAGTTGGGAGAGTAGCCTAGTTTTCTTGCTCTTTTAGAGTCATTTGCAGTCTGGAATGGTCTTGTTTCTTGTTGGTGTTAGTTCTTTGTCTCTTTTGCAAAAATATTTTGTTAACCTAGGGTTTGCAATTTTTTGAAGTTTTGCATTCTTAGTTTGGATTCTAGAACTTTTGGTAAAGTGTCTGACTATTCTATTCCTTTGGAGCAGTGAGTTGATTCTCAACTCGCTTTATAATCCAATCTCTTCACTGCTTCGTTTTTTATCCTTGAAGTTGGCTCATTGAGTTTCTTTTTGGTTATTTGAGAAAGGTCTTTGTAATTTTGGTTCTCTGAAGTTTTTTATTTTTGTTTTTTGTTGTTTTCTTATGTGTCCTTTTGATCAAGTTGTTCAAGTGTTTTTGATCTCTTAGTAACTTTGGTCTTATCATCTTGGTGATCGTTTATGGCTGGTGAACTTTGGTGTCTTTTCACTTAATTTTGATCTCAAGGTGATTGATTGCTTTGCCTTCTTGAAACTTGAAGTCCTTGAAAAGAAAAAGAAAACAATTGTTTTTGCCTTTTCTTTCCTTTAGTTTTTGGTTTTTGATCTTTAATTTATCAGCAAGTGTGTGAATCTTTGTATGAGGTTGAAATTTTCTTCGCTTGGGAGATATTTTTCTTGGATATCTGCTTCTCCTTATTTGGTTAAATTTTGACTTAGGATATTAAAAGAGCACATTTGTTTGTTTAGAGCACTCTAAGGAATCTTGGATTTAGGCATTCTAGTATGCATTAAGGTAGTTTGATTTGAGGCATTTTAATCTCTTTCGATAGATGTTGAATATGTGAGAGTGTTTAAAAGAAAAAGAAAAGAGTTTTTGCTTTCATAGATTTCTCATAGAACCCTGTAGAGATAACGTTTCATCGAAGAAAAAGAAGTAACATTTGCATGTAGCCTAGTTTTCTACTGATTTCTTTCTGAGTCAGAACATCATAAGTTTCACTTCTGCTACCCATGACCTAAATATCGACCAATAAAATCAGGTGCTTAATTTAAAATGAACTAGATTTTTATTTTTTTCATAGATAGATCAATTAGTCTAGGGAATTTAGGGCCTCAAAATAGGTGTGTGGAGAGTAAACTCTCCAAGGCCACTCTAAAATGAAACATAGAAGTTAATTAAAGAGTCAAAATCCAACCTCATTAAGCTGTCTGAGAAAGATCTTCTAACACATGAGTTAAGCACGAGGACGAGTAAAGATAGGGAAAGAGAGATACCCCCTCTCCTACTTGTTGGATCCCGCACCCATGACTATTCCACCTGACTTCTAATTACGAATTGGTGACATTAGTTTCCTATCCTATGGACCACATGGGTGGATGTAGGGGGAATAATTGTGGCATCAAAGACACATGTTGTATCAATTTCATAGTACTTCTAGGGGCTACCCTTGGGAAGCTCCGGTACTTGCACCGAAAAAGGGTATTGTTTGGAGGTCAACATAACTTTTTTCTGATACCTTTGCTGGTAGGCTTGGGTCATTATCCCAAAATATCTTTGGAAGTTCCTTATCTTCACTTTCTTGTATTTTGGTGTATAGTCCTAATCACCTGGGGTGCTCTCTGCTCCTAGATTGCCATACATTTTTATTTTTTGAGTCCTTAAAAGTTCTCTTAATATTTAAAAGTGGTTGATTGACAGGTTCATTGGTTTATGAGGCTTTGTGGGATTTCACTTGCGAGTGTCGAGCTTTCATCTAGAAGGCATAGGAGTAGTTTTGCTGGTGATTTTCAACCAGTAGCAATTGATGCACTAGAGATTAATCTTGCTTTAGGGGCTCTTATTTCACTGGGTGAACCTAGTGTAGTTCATAATTTGGACGGAAATGCTCTGGTCCTTGCTAGGGCACTCTTCCAATCGAAAGACATGATTGATATTGAGGATGTCCCTAAGTCCCCCATGACTCCTTCGACACCCCTTCCTTCTCACCTTCTGTACATTGTATCATACGTGGGTACCTCAACTCATAGGTTGGCAAGCTGTTATACAAAAATATCGTCACCTTGATTATTTGCAGTCGGTATGGGTCTATCACCACCTATACCAGCCTCCTAAGCAAGTCTCAGACCTCAGCTCTTCAAAACAAGCTT
>APFE031663974.1:0-21591 GCA_000404065.3 Pinus taeda | reverse complement strand
ATCATTCTCTCTCCCTCTACCCCCCTTCATCTATATGATATAGAATTGTCACTCTCTGTAATTGGTAATATGTGTAAGGTCTAATATCATAATACTTATAATGGAGATGATTATTATTATAATTTATTGGAATAATAATAATCAATATTATTGACTATTGTACCAATAATAATATATAAAGAAATAATCTACTAAGAAACAATAGTATGTTAACTTTAAGTTGTAGACAGACCAATTTCTTCTTAAGAAATTGGTAGCTCGCTCTCTCTCTCTCTCTCTCAATAATACTTATAATGGAGATGATGATTATTATAATGTATTGGAATAATAATAATAATAATATTATTATTATTGATTCATAAAAAAAAAATATATAAGAAAATAAACATTAAATAAGCAATTGTATGTTAACTTTAAGTTATAGACTGATAAATTTCTTTTGATCAAATTGGTATCTCTCCCTCTACACCTCCCAGTCACTCTCTCTCTCTCTCGCTCCACCCTCCATCTATGTCACTATCTCCCCCTTCTCTCCTTCTCCCGCCACCCCTCTCTCTCTCGCCTCCATCCATATGATTGAGAATTGCCACTTTGTATAATCAATAAAATATAATGATACTTATAATGGAGATTATTATTATTATAATATATTGGAATAATGATAATCTATATTATTAAATGTTATACAAATAAATTGTTAAGGAATCAATATCATGTTAACTTTACATTATAGATAGACCAATTTCTTTTGATCAAATTGGTAGCTCTATGTTATACATTTTATATTGTTCATTTTACATTTTACATTTATATATGTTTTAATTTGAATATTAGTTAAAACATATGAACCCTGCATTACATTAATAGCTAATATTCTTTATATTTATGTTAAATGTTTACAAACCTTTACACCACTACAACATTGCCCCCATATTGGTTTGTAGAGTGTTTCTTGGTGAAATCAATGCATCTTAGCTTATACAATAAAATTTCAAAATATATTTGGTCAAATAATCAAGTATAATAAAATATTAATAGAGAATTTCCCTAGTTTACTATCCTAAAATAAATTAAAAACACCACCTTTTTTAAATAGATAATAAAAAGGAGCATAATAACATATCTCAAGTATAAATTCAAAAACCGGAAATAATCATTAGTAATTTGAAACTATTCGAATATAAAATTTTAGTCCACAACAAAATTGAAATTTATGAAAAAATTTGTTATCTTTTCTCATTGAACTAATGAACATAAAGAATTTCACTTTATCATTGTAACAATTTTAATTTGTTTACAAGCTTAGTTAGGAAATTGAATAGTCGAAAAAGTTGATGATACATTATGCAAAAATAGGTGTCACAAAATTGAACAATCTCGAAATTTTGAGTGTAAGATATTATGTATTAACTGAAATGCCATTCTTCACAACTTTAACATAATTGAGAAAGGTGTAAATAATTATTGCATTTGACAGGAGGAGAGAAAATGTTCATTGGTGATCGAGGATGATGGCAGCCATGGAAATTAGCTCCAGCTCTGCGACAATCCACATTGGTTGCAGGAAGTCTGTTTTCATCTCCAATGCACCGTCGTCGGTTTGATCTGCGTTTTTTGGATTACCACGCATGGTTTCAGTGTCTGATAAGGGTACTAGGCTCGTATTTTTTTCCCAAGTGCAGAGGAATGTTCAAGTCGTTGGCAATGGCTATCACGAAGTTGCCACTATGGTAGACACTGGGAAGTTCTTTGTTAGGGCACCTGGAAATGTGAGAAAGGAGACACGATGGAGGCAATAAGCGATAGGTTCTGCAACGCTGGTTCTTTCCAAACCACAGAGTCTGTGTACTCCCATTCTTCTCAGCAAGAATCCCATATTTGTTTATGTGAAGAGAGATCGATGTCAGAGTCTACGTACATCCTTTGTTCTAGCCCAAATCCCCATATATGTTTATGGGTGGAGAGATGGGTTGAAGACAATGTTTTATTTTTCCTTTAGGACAATTTATGCCCTACAATAGTGAATACATGGTTAAGCCATGGTTATGTATTGCATTCCAAGAAAAAATCCATCAGCTATGGGCACAGTTCAATGGAACCCCCAATCCCATGATGCTTGGATCAGAGACTGAAGGCACTGTAATCGGGGTTAGAGGAGCATCGATCAGCATCGTCACTGCTATGACTAATGGCATTGGCAAAGAAATGTTTAGAAGAGCAACGCCCCATGCAACTTGGCGTTTTGTTTCCAACCATTAAACAGAGAGAAAATCAGCTCTAATTTAAATTGGGGACAAAAATCCAGGGGTAGCGATAGAGGTGAGGACCCAGATTTGGAGGTTTTGTTTCAGGTATTTATCAAAACAATTCCTGGAAAATCAATATTGTTAAGGGCTCAGGGAATGTACTTAGTGACAAATTTGAAACAAAAGACCTAAAATGTCACAAGTATTCCTTATTCATTACAAATTTTGATTTTTTTGTGGAAAAGTGTTGCAGGATGATATCCATTTGAAAGACTATGGTATTCAAAGGAATTCTACCATTATACAAAATCTAAGACTACAAGGAGGTTCCCCACCAGCTTCGTTCAAGGATGCATTAAGGGGAAAAGCTACCACATAAGACAAACAAAATCTAAATATGACAATCCAAGGTCTGTACATCATAGAGAAGATGGGAAAATCCAAAGATTTTTCCATAGAATTAGCAAAAGCAAGTGGTCTCTTCATTATTTTACAAGAAAAAGTTATTAATTGTCAATTTAATGGTTTATGGCCCAAATCTAAAGATGTAAATGAGTGGATCTACCTCAACTAGACCAAAGATTATGATATTTATCTATGTGCAAAAGTTTTTTTTGTTCAATTTGAAAAGACTTCAATTATGTCATAAATGACAAACCATGGTTTTGGGGAAGCGCAGCTCTCTTTGTAACTCCATGGTTTCCTGGTTTTGATGCAAACTCAATGGTGGCTACAAAAATTCTAGTTTGGGTAAGGCTACATAACCTTCCGCTCTGTTTTTGTCACCACCAGATCCTAAAAGGCATTGGAAACTCTTTGTGAAGGTTCTTCAAGATGGATCAAGAAAGAATGAATAGGGATCTTCATTTTTTCCCATATTTATGTGGATATGGATTTAAGAAAAGGTCTTTCAGATTGTATTCACCTGACGCATCAAGACTTCAAGTGGAAACAATGGTTAGATTTCAAAAACACTACCTTTAGATGTCAGGTTTCCCATCAAACAGGGCACTTGCAGAACACATGCAAACAAGCAAAGAAAATAACAAATAACAAACCACAAAAGAAAAAAGGATGGAAATTCCCATACCCTCCATCATATGATTATGAGGATGAAGAAATGGATGAGAATCAACAACATCAGGAGACACAAAAACAACAAGGCCCTCAAGAGGAGCGAGAAGAGAAAGAGGAGGAATAGAGAAAACAAGCAGAGAATTCAAATAACTCAGGAGTAGTTTCAATCCTTGAGAGCCAATTCGAGGGAAAAAAAAAAAAACAATCAAGGTATAGGTGGAACTAAGTGAGCTCGCATATCTGAGAGCTCAAACCAGATAAAGAAGTCCCAAATATTACAAGAAATAATGAGTTGGAAATTGTTACCACTACTCCATCACTTGGGGTTTGGAAAAAAAAAGTCCAGTTTATCTAGAAAATTGTAATTTTTCTATTTTTCTTTATATATTTGTTACTATGTGTGTGTCAAGCACATACATTGGTACCTTGGGACATTCCTGAATGCTTGGTGCATCTACTCTGTGTAACTTTTTGTTTTTATTAATAGAAAATTACTGATTTTTTCCTTGGAAAAAAAATATATAATTGAGAAGATAGAAAGTGATGGATTATTCTCTTGACAATTGCATTTCTATGTTTTGATTCAAGGACCTGGACCTTCATGGGGAGAGGATTGAAAAAATATTATTTTCTCCAGTTTCTTTCATTAATATTGAATGCTTCAAAATGAATGGGTAGAGGTTGGAGAAATGTCTACGATATCAACATATTAGCACTTGTAAGAATGTTCCTATTGGAGGAAGCAAGAGGTATTTTTGGTCTTGCAAAACTTTGATTAATGAACATCTACAAGTGTAACAAAATAAAAGCATTGTTGTGTGTTGAGACATTGAGATACTTGGAGGAGTTGAGGGAAACTTTTGATTCTAAGAAGCTAACAAGAGTATAAAGAAATAGGTCTATGAAATAATTAATACTAATAAAAAAAAACCTTGCGACTCCATATAATTAATATTTTTATATGATTTGAAGTTTGATAAATGTGGCAAGCCATGTGAGAGTTTTCAATTTGATTTTATTTACTATGGGGTAGACTTAATCAAATAAATTGAAATGGAAATTGTATTCATAAAATAACTAAATTATTTTAAGATTTGGTTGTTTTAAAAATAATTAAGAAAACAAATCAGTTATATACATATTCATTGTGCCTAAAACAAAGTGTAATGATAGTTAAATGTGATAAAATTTAAAAATAAACAAATACATTTTCTTATTATTTTTTAGAGTAAATAAAATTTAACAAAAAATAATATAATTTTAATATAAACCAATTTAAAAATAGAATTAATATAAATATAAAATTATTAGGATAAATTATAATTTAAATCTAATACTTCACATATATAACTATTTTATATATATAAATAATTTTGATAAAAATTCTTATCAAATTAATATATTTTTTTATTTTTTAAAATTCATTTTTTTTAAATATAAAATGCAAGTGGACTTGTGAGCAAAAATGAAAAAATTATGAAAATAAACAAGCAACTTACTTTGTAAACTCATATGTTGTTTTCCATGTGTCTACACTTATCACAAAGTAACAAATATAAAAAACTTTAATATAATTCAAATAAATGTAATATATTCCAATAATAACACGTTTTTCGTAGATAAAGTGTGTTAACAAGTAATCGTAATATACGATTAACTGTTGGATCAATGTCAATAGCCCATTGGGTAGTACATTGAACTCTAAACACTAGAGATCCCTTGTAAAATTGAGTTTTAGCCACTGGTGCTCAGCCTCATAATACTAGTGGTACTAGTCATCACTGCATAATGTGTTGTAAATTTTGATAAATAGATATAAAGAGGTTAGAAAATTCATTTTTTTAATAAGTAGATGTGGATATGTTGGAAAAACCTATCCATGAAAATCCTAAAAAAATATCTTGATACAAAATTTATAATAAAACCATTCACAAATGGATATTGGAAAAAAAAATCAATGGATACCTCCCTACCGTATATCCCTAAAATCTAAATGGCAAATGGAACCAAAGAGAAAATCCAAAATTCATATTTTATATTTATTAGAAGTGGATGTGGTTTTATACAAAAGGCAAATGGAACCAAAGAGAAAATCTAAAATCCATATTTTATATTTTTCATAAGTGGATGTGGTTTTATACCAAAGATGAAATCACGCTGCATAAATGTATAGACATTTTCTTGGCCTGTTTGAAGATAAAGATACATATAATTATATAAAGGAACTAATATTAGAATAGTCATTTTGTCATGATGTTTTATGAATAGACTAGATGAGATTTCTCTTTTATGGTCTCTCCACATGGCATCAACTTTTTTCAAGTTATGTAAATTTTGAGATGATTGGAATGATTAACCTGCGGCTTGAGTAGACATGACCCAAGGGCATCTGAGTCGCCAAAATCACTTGGAGATCACATATATACTAGGCCACATCATCCCTTAGCATCGTTGGATTTTTTTCCATTGGAGTTTTGAATTTATGACTTTTACACCATGGAGTGCATTAACTGAACACCTTGTCATTGTCTTCTCTACCCACTATGGAAGTTTTGTTTTCTTTTAAATATAGATTAAAATTTATATTCTTGTTAATATTGTTTGAAGAAACTACTTGAGCTTGTTTCCTTTAAGAGAATTGATTATTAATAAAAAAAATGAGAAGACATATGGATTTATAATAGTTTTTTATTCTTTTCTTATGACACCAATAGTTTTATGCTTAAAAAATAAATCAATTTAGATAGAATATGTTTTGAATAAATATTATTTGATTCATATAATTTTTAAGATGTGGAGGTTCAAAAGGATATGAAAATGGTAACATAACAAAGATGGTAATCCTTATATTCAAATCTAGATTCAAGATTGAGAGAGAAATGTGTTTAAGCCTTATGGAATTACAATTTTGACTTATATGAAGGAAATGGGAAGTGAATGATTTAAAGCTCTGAAGAGATAGTACCAATCATATTTTAGGAAACATTAGTCCTTCAAAGTTTCCCAATGAGATTCAGATCCACTTGTTAACTATACTTACCTATAGATATGGGTCCTTAACCAAAACATCAAACTAATGGGTGTTTAACAAGGTAATGGCATGAAAATTCAACCCATGGAATCACGTGTAGAATTGCAACAATACAAGTATCATGAAGACATCAAACTCAACATTTATTTGTTGATACAAGTCCTCAATCAAAATGAAGAAATAACATATTTGACTATAAACCAAATATTGATCAATATTCAACTTATAAAATTCTACATGATCTTGCACTTTTAGTTTCCTTTCATAGGTCACTCATCTCATGACGTTGGTTCAAGTTGCTCTATGTGAAGGAAATCAAGGTCTTCCTTATTTTTTATATTTAATGTAATCTAAATGGATTGAAAATAACCTTTTCTAAGAAGTACTTTCTTCCAACACTCGCAAAATCATAATTCATGAGCCTATAGTTCTACACGTGTTATATCTCATGAGAAACAAGAATATTATCCACAACATGCATTGATGGTAGATTCATCAAATAGCCGATGAACAAGGAAATGGAAAGAGGGAATACCTTTAGGCTTAAACAAGGTAAGAGTAGGGGTGACCAAAGTTGGCATATAAACAAAAATCAAGGTAGACTTTGTCGAAGGATCAATGTCTAACACAATTTTTTTCCAAAGTTTGTTAACCCATAAAGCACCAATAACTATTTAATCACATGGATCGAAAATCCACATTATAGCAAGAAATTTATCTAGGAAGTATAAGAGACATTGGATTAAATGTCATTTTACTGTTGAGAGCATAAATTATCTTTGGTGAAGGAGATAGTGAATTGTAGGATGAATACCCTTAAAAACAATTAATTATGTTTCATGCACTTAGGTGTGGTATAAGATAAATCTCCCTAAAAAACGTTTATGGAAAATATTCCATATAAATTTGGTATAAAATGCATTCTTCATTTAATTTTCAAATTTCTACTATGGTCCAAGTTCCATGCATTCATTTTTTAAAAGTCAGAATTTTTAGTGTTTTCTACCCTAGTATCGAAAAATGATGATAATTTATTGAGTTTAATCTGTAGAATGGGTTACAACATTAAAATGGATCATTTTTACTGTGAGCAGACTTTATCACTTTTCATGCTCTTAAAAATCACAAAAAAGTGGAAGCCTAGAGTCCTCTTTTAAACCCCTTTTCAGACTCTTGAAACATGGAAAGATTGTCGAGCACTTGATTGTTCAAACTCGTAAAACTAAATGAACAACCATCTACTGAGTATAAGTTTACCCTTTTTACTGACTAAACTAGACTATTTACGATGTTAACTTATTATGGTCAATAGAGTTCTCTCCTGCATTATTTTATCCTTTTTTGGGCTTAAGGGACTAAACTAATGAAAAAGAACATTGTGGAGTTTACTTATGTTTTTCTCCTAATTCCCTAAAACTGAAAAACACCGAGCTTTACTTTCTCCAGGCTCGTTAAAATTTTATGGTAAAAGAACTGAATTAGTTTCGTTTTTGTGTCTTTCAAACTCTTTAAACATGAAAACAACATCGAGTTACTCTACTAGAATTGTTAAAAATTAAACAGTATAGGACTCATTAATGATAACAAGACTAAACCACTCCTTCTTAGGGTTTGTTAAAAAAAAATTGAAGGACTCATCCGAAGGATGAGCCTACAGGACAAGCATATTTTATCCTCCTCAAGCTTGTAAAAAACAAAGAGGTACTTTCGAGTAATGGTAGGTGAAAATTGGAAAAAGGTATTCATTTTTTCAATCATTATAAAGGAAGTATGTCGCTCTTAAACACAACACTTTGTTACACTTGTGTCCAGGTTGGGAAATCCATTTTCCTAACAGTTAATCAAACCCCATTAAAAGTACTTAGTTGGTTTTGAGTATTATTGTTGAGTTAAATTCTTCCAAGTCAATTGTCGTGTCATTATGTGTTCAAAAGAAGTTCAACCTTAGTTCATATTCCTTTGCAAATTCTATCCTTTAGTCGCAGCAGCCATCCCCGAGCCAGTCCTTGCAAACTATTTTTCAAAACTTGACATTATGTTTCGTGTCGTAGGATTTTCTCTAACATCTCACTTCCTATTGGCTTCAACTCATTACCTACGAAGTTGATATAGAAACCTTCAGTACCTTGAAGTCTACATGCCTTAATGGAAGTTTTCTCACTTTTGGTGATAGCTTCTCATCATTGGCCTTCAATCGAACGACTCTATGAGTGTTCGACTTCAAATCATATTTCACACTCTATATATTGTACTGAGAGTACCTTGAGAGCCATTGTCATTATTTGTGGCTTCTCTCGCACTTGTTAATGATTCACATCATTGACCAGTAATCAAGTGGCTTCTACCATGTTCGACTCTGAGACATTCACTCGCATGGCTAGATTCATATGATGGATTGAGAGATGGAGATCAAGACCATGGATCTAGTTTGATCAATATAGGTTGCAAGGAGATATATATTAATGATTATGTAGACAAATTTATAGTTGATGGCTACTTCTATACTATGTCTACTATGGATATGATTTTTGATTTTTTATGTACCTTTTCATTGAGTTAGTTTTGATCCGAGTATGTGAATGCCTACCTCAGTGATGATTATATATTTCACTGTAATCCTTGAATGTTTCTTGCAGGTTTCTAACCAATGTCTCTGATCCAACATTTGGCATGATAAAGCACTTCAATCTTTAAAACTTATTTTTCATATTTCACACTTTAGGGGGCAATCTATTACACATCATTTTGTCACCATGACACTTGACCGTTAAAATGGGTCTCTCACCATCCATCAACATGTTCCATTACACTCCCTTAGAAGTCAAACAATAAAAACCCCTTGAAGAAGATGTGAATTTTGGGTAAAATGGATTTATGACTTATTAAGTGTGACTTGCGCTCTTTTCTTAGTAAGTTTTTGTGAATTTGTAGCTTTCATCCCTGAGAACTGCTCAGAACTACGCTTTGTCTTCCATTGTAGAATGCACAAATAAATCAAAGAAAAGTAAAAATAAAAAATGAAATCCAGAAGCATTGTTGGTTGAATATATACCAATTGAAATCTTCTAGGACATATCTATTTGAGCCACACCCCTCAAATCATGGAGCTAATTCCCTTTCATCAAGGAACTCTAATTCCCCAGTTAGAGGATATCATCCTTTTCTTTTGGATCTGAAACTTCTTCTTCTTGGCCTATAAATTGACTAGAGGATAGAGGGATTGGGAGGTTCAGAAAATATACACTTATATTTTTGGATTTAGATTGGAAGGCTTATCAGCTAAGGAAAGGATTAGAGGCATTTGGGAGGAACCTCATGACATCAAGGGAGAGGCTTTAAGGCTCTTCTTTATCTGTGAATTGATACAAATGATTCTTTTTCCCCACTGTATTTTCTTATTAAAATGATCAATGGTTTATAATTATTTTGATATTCAGTAAGATAATCTCAATTTATAATCTCCTTGGTCATTATATTAAGCTTGTTTGAATTGTTATGATTGCATATTCCTTTGATCTCTTTTATGTTTGTGATTGCAGGTCTTTTTGAGCATCAGGAAGCTTCCACAAGACAAAGCATGGATCTTCATAAAGCATTTAGAAAATAGGTAAGAGGATTATTCTCCTACTATTGTATTTACAATTCAAATGAAATAATCTTAAGGAAAAAGCCATTCAATTGTCTATTTGTTTCTAGTTTCCTTTAGGACCTAGGGAGATCGCTTTTGTTAGCAAGAGGGATTTATATGTTATAACAATGTAAAAATTATGTAATCTATAGGCCTTAATAGCATAACTGAGCATAGGGGTCTCATACTTATTTGAGAATCACTAAGAAGCATTGGTGCCTCAACACATTAGATGTAGTTTCATCCATTAGGCCATAGATACATTCTTCATTCATTTACAAGTAAAAACTCGATGGGAGCCATACATAGCCACTGCCATAATACATGTTCATAACCAACATAATAACAATAAAAATACCAAGGAAACAATAGCCATATAATCCACATATCAACTAGTATAATACTCATGAAATAACAACGAGAAATGACCTCATATTAATTATGAAAAGGCCAACTAGGTTTAGGACTTCCACGAACCACCCGACCATAGACATGACTAAGCCAAATATCTCTTCATCCAGTCACCCCCATGCCATATTCCAAGCATGAATGTGGCACTTAAACCAATATAACCAACCAGGGCATCCTAAGGCTAAACCCCCTCACCCTCATCAATAGAAACTAGGCTTTACCATAATCCACACCGAATCACTAGGCCAAAACATGGAATAATAGGCTTTACCATGATCTCCACTAGATCACTAGGACAAAACAAGCATGGATTCCATTAAATTTCTCCACCTACCCCGTGAGGAATTTTCCTATCTCCTAGTACCTTAGGCTTTACTGCAATCCACACGAGAACACGAGGCCAAAAAAAGCATGGATGCCACTAGATTTTTCCACCTACACCATGATGAATTTTCCTATCTCCTAGTCTCTCAAGCTTTATCGCAATCCACAACTCGGTTCAGGGATCATTAGACCACGTGTTCTTTCTTTTAGAGATCCACCTCTCGTAGTTTCAAATCCATCTGCCAATCCAACTCAACCAAAATATGAGAACCCCATGACACCATGGCTATCCAGAAATGGAAAGCTAGGATGAAAACATTGTCACACCTGGAAAAAAATATGCCATAACGACAAAGAACCACATGCAATACCATGCATGCCAAATATGGAAAGGAAAACACACATGAAAATCAATACTTACAAGGAATCCTGTTGTAGCTACTTAATCCTACACGTCCTTTCTTGCTCCTTCCTTCCTCTTACCTTATTTTCCTTTCTTGATCCAATGGGAAATTACTCCAAGAAAACTCTAAGTGTCCAAGAGTGATTAAGAGAGAGAAAGAGAGAGAGAGAGAGAATAATGAGAGAGTTCTAAAACTGAACTGACAAAAGATTATATTAACCAAGCTTTCTCATTGATCCTCATAAACCTTTTTATTGATGAGGCCTCTATTTTCTTCATTTTCCATTATTTTCGTTCATTTTCCTCCTCATATGCAACCTATGACCTTTCACCTTCTTTTTCTTCGAATTTCCATTATTTTCATAAATAAATGCCACTAAATGTCATTTTTCCTTTCCAAAACCTTTTCCATTGCCTTTGCCAATTTCCTTTAGCCATAATAACATAAATGAACACCTTCTAGGATGTTTTTTTCCCAATATTCATCTTGGAATACATGTCCCATGACCATGGTCTTATATATTTTTACATGGATTTTTAACCAAGGTTGTTACAATATGAGACAACTATATATTGCTAGAAGAATAAAGGTTGAAAGATAAAAAGTGTAGCAATAGGCATCAACATATAACATGAAAAATTTCAAACACTTTTACATACTAGATATTTCAAAATATATAGTAGTAGTCAATATGAATTATTCACTAAAGTAAAATATTAAGCATTGTCCATACAACATACATGGGGAAAATATTTTCTTTGTAGGGGTTGTATTGAAGTGGCTTGGGAACTTATACATGGACCATGAACATTATGTTAAACCTCTTTTGGACCCTTAGAGACTATTTTTCATATTTGAACAATGTTCAAGGCCCTAAGAACCATCCCTTAGATGTTCTCCATGAGCACCACTAGCCAACTATTCACCATAAAGGAACTAGGTGGTGGTTTTGTACCATGTGCATATTCTACATTATTACTAAGCCTTAAAAACCACTCATAGGCCCTAGGATGGTAATGGTGTTTCTCCTTAGATGATGTCCAAGGGAAAAACCTCACACTAGCGCCCATACAACATCTATATACCTATGGTTTATAATGATGGAAAATAGTGCACCCCATCACCTAATTGCGCAAGAAGCCCCAACTAACCTAGATTCCATGCCAAACATGTCCTCGATATTAACATATCCTACATTATCCATTAGTTCATGGAGATAGAGGATTTAAGGACTGACACTTGATGATTGGGGAGTAGAGTCCATCAAAAGGTCAGATGTTGGGGTAATGGTATTAAGGACAGATTATGGTAAACCAACACTAATGAAATGTATTATTTGTTGGCACATCGACCTATCAAAATGTCACAATATTGGTCACTAGATATCGGTAAGTAGGACACTAGTCACCAACAAGAAACCTCGATATTGATAAAGTAATGATGCAGTGAGTTGATGTGGACCTGGGGATACTGCATAGCAATTGTGTGGCAGTTGATTTGACATGCTAACATACCATTATGATGTGGCACTAATGTGGGTCTAGCTGACATGGCATACCACTGTTGCAAGTGATGTGGCATGTTGACATGGTAATGGAGGGTTGACTTGGCACCAAGGTGATAGCTAGGTGGCAACCACATATTGACGACGTGGATTTTGAGCTTTTGGATGTTAAGATATCAGCTAATTTGTATCAATGAGACTCCTTATCCTCTTCTTGAGGTCCAAGTGGCTTGATAGCCCAACCATTGGACTTTCGAGATATCAGGTATTGAGACATTAGGGCTTCAGGATACGAGCTCGTCTATATGTTAGGGGTCGAGTATTAAGACAATTAGTATGTATAGATCATTAAGTTTCCTGGGGGTATAGGGGCTCAGTGATCTGATAGATGGATGAGGTAGATGATGGAAAGGTAACTCTGTTAATTGATGACCATTTTCGGGTTATGTGAAGACTGAGTAAGCAAGTTTTAAACTAATGTGATATTTCCCAAGAGGTCCATAGTGGATATAATAGCCAATTGACTAGGTAGGCTACCATGGAAGTTTATAGGCCATTTTATAATGTTGACATGTGGGAAAATGGTTGCCACATGTTTGACAAGAAGCATGGTATGGACATTGGTGTTTCATTGGAAGATAATCTTCTAGTACTCTATTTTTTAGGCTCATAAACTTGTTAATGCCTTGCTTCAAGTGAACACCTTAAGAAACAAGACCAATTCAATAGGTGATTAGATCATAAAATGACACTATATGTTGAATACTATATTCATATTTTAAAAATTGAGAACACAAGGATCAACACAAATGGATTAAATATAAGCTCAAAATATTTACTTTTAATTTTTTTAAGCTAATAAATTCTCAAAATCTCTACTTTTATTTTTTTTAATAATTAATAAATTCCTTATTTGAAATAAATAAATAAATAGAAAGTACACATAATTTCTTTAAATTTTAGATTTTCACTACCGGTACACAAATATTTTACTTGCAAATCCATTCCAAACACCAAATTTTCTTACATATAAAGTACACATAGTTTTTCTAAATTTTGGATTTTTCATTTACATCACTTTTACAAATTCATAGGGCACGTTTTTGTCCGATTTGCGCAATATTTTGAAAAATATTCAAATTCACAAGACACGCAATACACCTTTTTGCTTCAGATTCTTCTCCTTTGGAAGTTTCAAAGTTCATGCAAAACAGAGGTACACTTTGCTTTTGGTATTGTATTCTATTTTTTCCTACTTCTGAATGCAATTTTGATTATCTTTGTGCATTTTTTTAAAAATAGTTTCTGCCATTTCCTTTTAATATCCTCTTCTCTCTACACTCTCATGTCCTTTCCCCTACATATTCTTGGACCATTGACAAAAATCACTGTTCTCATCAAATCTGCCCAAATCCTCAAAGAATAATTTCAAACACCTATCATAAATATTATTGACACATTTCCTCACCTTGTAATATTGTTGTTGGTAATGTGGATGTGTTTGCACTAAAAGAAATATAACATGTCTTATATTTCTTTTAACCTGTAATATTATTGTTAGTGATATTTGTGTGTCTGTGCTATAAGTAAAATTAGCATGCATTAGATTTATTTAAGCCTACAATGTTGTGATGTGCTCGTGTTTGTGCTAGAAGGAAATCTAGCATCCACTATATTTATTTTTCCCCACATTCTTGTTGTTGGCAACATGCTTGTATTTGCACTAAAAGTAAATCTAGCATACATTAGTTTTTTTTTTTTTTGTCCACTGTACAATATTTTTATGTGTTTGTGTTTGCATTAGAAGCAAATTTAGCATGCACTATATTTCTGTCACTTTGCAATATTGTTTTCAAAATGTTCTTGTGTTTGTGTTAGAAGGAAATCTAGCATGTGCTAGATTTATTTTTCCCTGCAATGTTGCTATTGGAAATGCAGTTTTGTTTATGCTAGAATTAAATATAGCATGCACTATATTTTTTTCACCCAACTATGTTGTTATGTTCTTGTGTTTATGCTAGAATGAAATTTAACGTGTGTTAGATTTATTTGAACTTGCAACTTTTTTTATTGATAATGTGCTTGCATTTATGTTAGAAGGAAATTTAGATTGTGCTAGATTTTTTTTAAAATCCAATGTTGTTATTGACAATTTGGTTATTTATGCTTGAAGAAAATCTATCACACGTTATATTTCCTTCACCAAGCAATGCTATTATTGGCAATGTGCTTGTGTTTTTCTACAAGTAAATCTAGCATGTGCTATATTTCTTTTGGCTTACAATGTTGTTGTTGGCAACATGATTTTATTTGTACTAGAAGTAAATCTGAAACAAGTTAGATTTCTTCCACTTTGCAATGTTGTTATTTACAACGTTCCTTTGTTATAAAATAAAATATAGCACACAATAAATTTCTTTGCCTTGCAGTATTATTGTTAGCAATATTCTTTTGTTTGTGCTAGTAGTAAATCTAACAAATGATAGATCTCCTTCATCATGCAATGTTATGTTCTTACGTTTGTGCTAGAAGAAAATATAGCATATGTTATATTTATTTCATCTTGAAATGTTGTTTTTTCCAGTGTTCTTGTGTTTGACTACCCTAGATTTCTTTTGTCTTGTAATGTTCATGCTGAAAATATGTTTCGGTTTGTGCTAGAAGTAAATCTAGCATGCACTATATTTTTTTAACCATACAATGTTGTTATGTACTTGTGTTTGTTTTAAAACTAAAGATAACACACTTTATATTAATTCATCTTGCAACATGCTTGTATTTGCGCTAGAAGAAAATATAGTAGGCACTAGATTTGTTTTTCCCTACAATTTTTTTGTTGGCAACAAGCTTGTGTTTGTGCAAGAATTAAATATGGCACACTATATTTCTTTCACTATATAATGTTGTATATGCTTGTGTTTATGTTAGAATGAAATATAACACATTATATTTCATTCACCTTGCAATGTTGTTATTAGCAATGTGCTTGTGTTTTTGCTAGAAGGGAATCTAGAATTGCTCCATTTTTTTCTGGGTGTAATTTTGTTGGTGTTATGTTTGTGTTTGTTCTAAAGGTAAATATAACATGTGCTACATTTCTGAGATCACCCTGAAATGTTCTTATGTTATTTTTTTGTGAGAAAACATCAAATTTTTTTCATCTTGCAATGCGGTTATTGGCAATGTGCTTGTGTTTGTGCTAGAATGAAACCTAGCACACATTAGATTTTTTCCCCAATGTAATATTTTTGTTGGCAACTTGGTTTTTTGTGCTAAAAGGAAATGTAGCACACATTATATTTCCTTCCCCTTGTAATTCTATTATTTAGAATGTGTTTGTGTTTGTGCTAAAAGAAAATTTAACTCGTGAAAGTTTTCTTTGGCATGCACCTTTGTTGTTGGAAATATGCTTGTCTTTCTGCTAGCACATGCTAGATTTCTTTCAACTTGCCACATGTTTCTATTGACAATGTAGTTATATCTATTATAGAGGAATATCTAGCACATAGTAAATTTATTTTTCCCTACAATATTGTTGTTGGCATTATACTTGTGCTTGTGTTAAAAGTAAATCTAACACAAGCTAGATTTCTTTCACCCT
This sequence comes from Pinus taeda, assembly GCA_000404065.3. Lineage (NCBI taxonomy): Eukaryota > Viridiplantae > Streptophyta > Pinopsida > Pinales > Pinaceae > Pinus > Pinus taeda. The sequence continues at coordinate 5,365 of APFE031663974.1, read as the reverse complement.
ACCATGTTTTTATGTGCTTGTGTTTTCTCTATAGGAAAATCTAACGTGGGATAGATTCCCTTCACCTTGCAATGGTGTTATCAGCAACACATTTGTGTTTGTGCAAAAAATAAATCTAGCATGTGCTTGATTTCTGTTGAGATGCAATGTTGTTATGTGACTATGTTTGTGCTAGAAGAAAATCTAAGACTTGTTAAATTTTTTCACCTTGTGATATTCTTATTAATAGTGATTATTTTTGTGCTAAAAGGAAACCTAGCTTGTGCTATATTTCTTCCATAATGTGATTATTGGAAATTTGGTTGTTTGTGTTAGAAATAGATTACCATGCATTACATTTCCTTCACCTTGTAATGTTATTGTTAGCAGTGTGTTTGTGTTTGTGTTTGTGATAGAATAAAATGTAGCATGCACTGGATTTGTTTCGATATGCAATATTGTTGTTGGCAATGTGTTTGTGTTTGTGCTAAAAGTAAATCTATCATATGTTAGATTTCTTTCACCTTGCAATGTTGTTATTGGAAATTTCTTTTCTATTTCTCATGAAGGAAAATCAAGCATCTGCTAGACTTCCTTTGGCCTATAATATTGTTGTTCACAATATGCATGCTTTTGTTTTAGAAGTAAAACTAACATGTGTTAGAATTCTTTTAGCATGCAATGATGTTATTCTTTTGTATTTGTGCTAGAAGGAAATCTAGCACACATTCCATTTATTGTTCCTTGCAATGTTGATATTGATAAGGTGCTTATATTTGTGATAGAAGAAAATATATCATGTGCTAAATTTATTTTACCTTGCAATTTTGTTGTTGGAAATATACTTGTGGTTGTGCTAAAAGTAAATCTAACATGCGTTGAATTTATTTAATCCTACAATTTTGTTATGTGCTTATGGTTGGGCTAGAAGAAAATCTAGCACATTCCAGATTTCTTTTTCCCTACAGTGTTGTTGGAAACATGCTCGTGTTTTTGTTATAAGTAAGTCTAAAAAGAACTATATTTGTTTGAAGCTATAATGTTGTTATGTGTTTATTTGTGCTAAAGGAAATCTATCACTCGTTATATTTCTTTCATCTTACAATGTTTTTATTAGCAATGCACTTGTGTTTATGATAGAATGAAATCTAGATTGTGTTAGATTTGTTGGAAATAGGCTTGTGCTTTTGCTAAAAGTAAATATAAAACATGCTATAATTTTTTCACCTTACATTTTTTTTATATACTTATGTTTAAGCTAGAAGGAAATTTAACATGCACTAGATTTCTTTCACAATGCAATGTTGTGGTTGGAAATTTGGTTGTTTGTGCTAGAATTTTTTGACCTTGCAATGTTGTTATTGGAAATTTGCATGTGATTATGTTAGAAGGAAATTTAGCACATGCTATATTTCTTTTATTGCAATGTTGTTATTGGAAATATGCTTCAGTATGTGCTAGAATAAAATCTAGTGTGTGCAATATTTATTTAACCCTGCAATGTTGTTATGTTCTTGTATTTGCACTAGAAAGAATTATAGCACGGTTTAGATTTATTTAATCCTATAATGTGCTTGTGTTAGTGCTAGAAGGAACTCTAGCATGCACTAGATTTCCTTGCCCTATAATTTTGTTGTTGTCAACATGGTTTTGTTTGTGATAGAAGTAAATCTAGTATGCGCAAGAATTCTTTCACCTTATAATGTTTTTGTCTACTTGTGTTTATACTAGAAGGAAATATAACACACATTAGATTTCTTTCACCTTGCAATTTTGTTATTGGCATTGTGTTTATCTTTGGGCTAGAAGGAAATCTTGCATGCAATATATTTATTTCACAATGCAATGTTGTTATTGGAAATATGATTGCTTGTGCTAGAAGGAATCTAGCATGTGTTATGTTTCCTTCAACTTGCAATGTTCTTATCTTTGGGCTAGAAGGAAATATTTCATACATTAGGTTTATTTCACAATGCAATGTTTTTTTTGGAAATATGGTTGCTTTTGCTAGAAGGAATCTAGCATGTGTTATGTTTCCTTCTGCTTGCAATGTGATTGTGTTTGTGATAGAAATGAATCTAACATGCACTAGACTTCTTTAGTCGTATAATGTTGTTATGTACTTGTGTTTGTGCTAGAAGGAAATATAGCATTCATTAGATTTATTTCAAATTGAAATGTGCTTTTGTTTGTGTTGGAAGAAAATTTAGCACAAACTAGATTTCATATACTCTACAATGTTGTTGTTGGCAACATGCTTATATTTGTGGTAGACATAAATCTAGCATTTGCTAGATTTGTCACTCTACAATGTTGCTATGAGCTTGTGTTTGCGCTAAAAGGCAATATAACACATGTTATATTTTCTTCTACCTTGCAATGTTGTTATTGTTACATGTTTTTGTTTGGGATAAAAGGAAATATAGCATGTGTTAGATTTTTTTTCTCCTGTAATGTTGTCGTTGGAAATATTTATATGTTTGTGTTAGAAGTAAAAACAACATAGACTAAATTTTTCTCACCCTACAATCTTGTTATGTGATTATGTTTGCATTAGAGGAAATATAGTATTCATTATATTTATTTCACCTTGTAATGTTGTTATTTTCAATGTGCTTGTGTTTTTATCGGAGGAACTCTAGCATGTGTTAGATTTGTTTTGTCTAGTAATGTTGTTGTTGGAAATATGTTTGTGAATTTGTACTAGAAGGAAATCTAGTACATATTATATTTTTTTCACAATGTAATATTATTTTTGACAAAATATTTATTTGTTCTAGAAGGAAATCAAATTCCTTGCATTGTTTTTATTTTTCAATGTGCTTTTGTATATGCTAGAAGGAAATTTAACATGCACTAGATTTCTTTTTTTCTTGCAATCTTGTTGTTGAGAGTATGCTTGTGTTTGTGATAGAAGTAAATTTAGCACATACTATATTTCAGACACCTTGCAATGTTGTTATGTGCTTGTGTTTATGATAGAATGAAATATAGCACGCATTATATTTCTTTCACCTTACAATGTTATTACTCACAATGTGATTTTGTTTGTGCTAGAAGAAAATCTTGTGGGTGATAGATTCCTTTTGCCTTACAATGATGTTATTGGTAATATGCCCATGTTTGTGCTAGAATTAAATCCAACATGTATTAGGTTTCTTTATCCATACAATAATGCTATTTTCTTATGGTTGTGCTAGAATGAAATATAACACATGCTAGATTCTCTTTTACCCTGCTATATTGTTGTTGTTGACAACATACTTGTGTTTGTGCTAGAAGTAAATATATCACATGCTAGATTTCTTTCACCTACCAATGTTGATATTAGTTTTTGTTTTTTTCCAGAAGGAATGTGGCATTCTTAAATTTCTTTCCCCTTCCAATGTTGTTATTGGCAATGTGCTTTTGTTTGTACGAGAAATAAATCTAGCATGTGCTACATTTAATTTTCTTTGCAATATTTTCTTTGGAAACATGTTTGTATTTTTTATAAAAGTAATTCTAGCACATGCTATATTTATTTCCCCCTATAATTTCGTTATGTGTTTGTTTTTATGCTAAAATGAAATTTAACATATGATAGATTTATTTCACCTTGCAGTGTTTTTATTTCCAATGTGCTTGTGTTTGTGATAAAGGGTAATATAGAATGTTTTTTTTCACAATGAAATGCTTTTGTTGGAAACATACTTATGTTTGTACAGTATCCCATTCTTAGACCACATATTCCATATGAAGGGCCTTCTAATCATTTAAGGGTTTAACATTTTTTATATTGTAACAACAGTCTATGTAGGCATGGACTCAAACCTCATTGTCTCTAAAAGGTAAGGTCAAATTTCATAAGCATGGAGATGTCCCAAGAAGGATTATTATTGCAATGTTTTTATTGACAATGTGTTTGTGTTTGTGCTAGAAGGAAATTGAGCATGCACAGATTTACTTTACAATGCAATGTTGTTGTTGGCAATCTTCTTGTATGCCATAGAAAGAAGTCTAGAATGTGTTACATTTCGTTTGCCTTGCAATTTTTTTAATGACAATGTGCTTATGTTTTTGTTAGAAGGAAATCTAGTTTGTGCTAAATTTCTTTTGGTTTGCAATGTTTTTCTTAGAAATATGCATATGTTTGTGCCAAAAATAATTCTAGCATGTGATATATTTCTTTCACCATGCAATGTTTTTATTGGCAATATCCATGTGTTTGTGATAGAAAGAAATCTAGGATGCAAATATTTCTTTTTCTTTGCAACATTCTTGCTGGCAATATGCTTGTGTTTCTATTAGAATTAATTCTATCAAATTCTATGTTTATTTAACCTTATAATGTTGTTATGTGTTTGTCTTTGTGCTAGAGAAAGATCTATAAGAAAATCTAATGATCGCCATAGTTAATGTTCTTTCATTGTGTTTTGATTTTATGGTTTCGAAAGAAAACTAAGAATATACATGACTATAAAAGATAATTTTTGTGTAAATATGATGTTGTTGTAGTCTCTACATTTGTTTTTATTTATTCAGAGTGTAATGTCTTTTGAAAATGTTCTTATGCTCGTGCTATAAGGAAAACTAGTAGGTGCTAGCTTTCCTATAATCATGATTAAAAGAACATAATAAATTATTTGGGGGTGCCCTTTTCTAATCAACACCATGATTAGCTATTATTGTGAGTTCTACACTTGTTATCGTTCTTGTTCATTTTGTTACACATATAATGATGCAAGTATTTATAGTATTTATAGATGCTGTATTCTAACTAGCTGGAGGAATTGCCCAGAAAGTTATGGAAATTTCGGTCATATTCAAAGAAAATCCTGCAAAGATTTTTGTAAATCCAAGTTATGGTTGTTAAATTTCAAAATTTTGGGTGTCTTAGACGTTTTTGATGGTGTTAAATCCATTTCCACCATCAAACACATGATTAAAACACTGTCTCTACAAGATTTTTTGAAAATTTTTTGCCAAGATTCCGGCCACTTTTGGTCGTCTGGGAAATTCCTCCACCTTGGTAGACATCTCCTTTATAATTTCATATTTTCTTCAATAATTTGGAACTCTGATAATATTTTTTTACTTTATTTTCAGAAACCATGGACTATGAAGCTATTGATAATTCAAAGTAAGCAGGCTTCAATTAGTTATGGATGACGAGAGGGATCTACAATCTGAACTAGGGTTTGAGTTAGGGTTTGGTAGCTGGTAACCATGGCAGGTCATGGAGGAGGGAGTTCTGCTCCTTGTTACAGTTAAACATCTGTGAACAGAAGTAAGGGAACTAGTCTACATCACTTCAACAAATCATTGGGGGTGATAACTAAGGATACTAACACAGGAAATATCAAACCTCACGGACATAAAGAAAATCATGAGGAAGATAGAAGGG
>APFE031663962.1:81098-96979 GCA_000404065.3 Pinus taeda | reverse complement strand
CTAGTTGGGTCCACCATTATTTTACTCCAGAAATGGGTAACTGTATTCAAAGTTGGTCACTCTATTTTGGACTGGTACTCGCCATTTCAGAAATTGTCACAAATTAATATAAAAACATTAGTCATGATATAGCGTGGCCTCCAAGAACAAGGACGCCATTTTTTTATCTCCATGGAGACCATAGGTGTCCACACTTACACTATCTCCATACCAAAAACACAACCATATAGAAAATATCATTCATTCATAATACTCCAGGCCTTTGGACTTGCACGTTTGTCGCAATTGGGAAGGCCTAGCAGGAGCTCATACTATCATTAAAGTTTGACCGAACTCAAATATTTGTAATCTATTGACCAGGTGCTCAAAATTTTACTCAAAATTCAAAGTTGTTGGATTGGTGTGGAACCTAAACGATCACATAGTGCTTTCCGTCTTGAATTCGGTGCAACTCATTTTGCATGAAATGGACTTCATATGCTCCTAGAAACATGTTCTGTTTGCTTTTCCAAATAGTCAAATTTAAAAAAAAATTGCAGACAGCCCAATCAGCAATCTATAATACTAACGTGGTACTAATTGGGCATGCCTATGTGGCAAGGTGATTATGCATTGACTATTTTCCTCCAGCGAATTAGGTTCTATCAATTGGCATGATTTCAATGGCACTGACGTGCCATGATATGGTTGGTCGGTTGGTGGCCAACCACAGGCTACCACATGGCCCAACCAGGGGCCGCCATGTGGTAGCCCAAGGGCCACGAAAATTGGTTAAAGGGTTGAGTAGAATGGGTAGGGGTCGAACACAAGACCTTCATCCAACTAACATCGTCGCATACTAATACACCATTGTGGTTCTTATTAACCATGGCACAAAAATGGTATTTAAAGTTTATGAAGTTGAAGTTGTGGGGGAAGGGAGCCAGGGCTTAGCCCTGCCCCCCCATTTAAACATGTATACGACTTGGGAGGCTAACTATTGGTGGAGGTTAACTGCCCCACCTAACTGCTATATGCTACCACTGGTAGAGCACCATGTGAACACTGAGCAACAGTTATCAAACCACACAAGGTTTTTGAATGGGTGCGTAAGGTAAAGCCCTATCCCCATGGGTGTATGGGGGTAACATGACCACAACGGAGCAGAGTGGAGGCCCGACCGGTGAGGGCGAGCTATTGGCCTTAGCCCCCGAGCACATGGACACATGTAACTGAACCTTTTTGGCTTTAAGGCCTTGGTGAGTTTTTTAACCGCCTGACAAATTCGCCCAGATTTCGGCGAAATTGTGGGTTTGGTGCCAAAATTTGGGGAGTTTGTAGAGTGAATAGCACCCAAACTTGGAGAGAGCATAACCTGATGAGTTTTTTACCAATTCAAGAGCAGGAAGAGGCTAGACTAGAATTTTTGGGCATTTTGGAGCCATTGGAGCAGGTTTCAGAGATGTTTAAGCATTGTAAACTAATGTATTCACACTTCTGAGCATAATAAAGAGAGTCAAACCATTAGAAGCTAGACCAAGAAAACATAGCCCAAGAGGGGTGAACTCCTTCATCATGTGCTATTGTGACACTGTTTTAGTGATGTTCCTGTATGTTGTATGTTTTTGTTCAGTCATTTGTTTATATTTTTTTGTACATAAAATTTACATACAAATAGTAAAAAAACTCATGATAAAACTTGCAATTAGCCTCATGAATACTTAAGCACTTTTACATATTCTGAAGAGGAATTTATCACAACAAAACTAATTTTCCCATTCATATCAAGTTTGGTATCAGAGCTCTTGGTTTTGTTTGTGCAAGGAGACTTAGCGCGGGTGGGGTGATCTCCTTAATCATGTGTTGTTGTGATACTATTTTGGTGATGTTCTTGTATGTTTTATGTTGTTGTTCAGTCATTTGTTTATGTTAATTTGTACATGAAATTTACATAAAAACACTCAAAAACTTATGATAGAACTTAAAATTAACCTCATGAATCCCTAAGCACTTTTGCATATTTTAAAGAGGAATTTAGCACAAAAAAACTAATTTTCCCATTTAGATCAGCTATATCATAACATAATACTTACAAGTTACAACAACAGTGGGGGTTCCAAATTCCCAGTATAAGATATGGTAGACAGGATAAGATTTTGGGGTTCAGGGGTTCATGCATTTTTCGTGCATTGGTACATCTTTTTCATTGTTTTGAGAACATGTTTGTTGATAGCATTGTATTATGTTGTAGTACTCGATGACAGTGGAGTTGCCCATGATGATGGGGAAGTAGGAAGAGGAGAATATTGTGAAAAAAGAAGTATGGTGAGGTGAGGAATGTGGGTAGCCTATGTTTTGTATACTCAATTAGTTATCCACATTGGATATGATGATTAATTGGGGGTCATTTTGTTGTTATCAAAATGGTAATAGGGCACAAAAAATCTAAGGAAGAAAAGGGTTCATTTGGGGATTTTTTGAGGACCTTTAGGTTGCAAGCACCTTCGAGGAGTAAGGAGGACTAGGGGGGGATGATAGTTGGTCTCAATACTGCCCAGACCCATGGGAGCCACACCCCCTTTCACCCTTGGTGCTCGTTCTCCCCTCCACCAGATTTCTACAAATTCTCATTCTCACGCTCTTACCCCTGGGAAGAGATCCCCAGACCTTCTCAGAAAATTACGAGCACTTTCCCTCATTCATCCTTGGTGTCTCCTTCCATGCCTAGGTCCCCTCTTCTCAAGACTCCCAGGAATCCAAGGGCACCATTGACTCCTTCCCTTATCTCTCCAAAGGTTCTAAGCCCCATTGAGACTCCCATGCAAAGGGTTTTGACCAGTATGAAGACCTATCTGGAGGAGGTTAGGCACCTCACAAACATAAATCCTTATGATGTGTGTCTACCCATCACAGAGTCTAGGAATGGGAATGCTTACTATGTATTGCTTCATAATATCAATGTAGGGATTGGGTTTCAGGCCTTGATTATGCCAATGGATTTTACCTTCTTGGGATGGTATATAGAATGTTCTTGATTTCTTTGTCTTTTTTATTTCATGTTTTCATAACAAAATTGACTTTTAGATTCATCAAAATATTATATGATGTCGGATCACATGGATGTATTTTGAAAAATAATTTAAAGTGATGGTAGATTCATCTTGACCTCGATTTGTTATTCTTAAAAAATGATCAAATTGCTCAGTTTAAAAATCTCAATGTTTTCACATTGACTTGGTGTGATTAAATCATATGGATACTTCTACATCTAATTAGGTTGTAGAATGTGCCTATGTAGAATGTGTCAGTCCAATTGAATGTAATGTATAAATACACGGATTTCCTCTATAGAATGTGTCTCAGTCGCAATGGATAAAAATGTGTGTTGTCGTAGGTTTGTTTCTTCTACATCCTTTGTTTTCGTTTGCATTTTCTTTTCTCTTTGATATTTGTATTGTGACATTATTTGAGATTTGTATCATAACTTAGAACTGAGTTCTATTAGTTTTATATTTAAATAGATCCATATTTAACTAAAATAGATCCATCTAAACTCCATAACTCCATATTTGTTCAAATAAATATTGAATTTTTAAAAATAACAATTTTATGTTTTGAATTCCTAAAAATAACACTTGTAACGTTTTTTCACCCATTCGACAAAGTTAAATAGTCATTTAAGTTGTTGGGATTCAAAATAATTGATATTACTACCTTGGCTTTAGAATGTGCCTTTTAGAGCTATAATATAGAAGTGTGTTGTTGTGGGTTTATTCCTTCTGTAACATTGTTGTGATTTGTAATTTCTTTCCCATGAGTATAAACAGGATTCCTAGATGTGTTCAAATAAATATTGAATTCCTAAAAGTACCATTTTTATGTTTTGAATTATTAAAGGTAACAAATTTTATGTTTTTTCACCCACTTGATGGGCTTAAATAGTCCTTTAAGCTGTTAGGATTCAAAATCATTGATATTACTACCTCTACCTTTGCTGTAGAATGTGCATGTGCCTCTCAGAGCTATGAATATAGAAGTGTGGTGTTGTGGGTTTATTTCTTCTGAAACTTTGTTGTGATTTGTAGTTTCTTATCCATGAATATAAACATGATCTAGGGAATAATTTGTCTCACCGTAGCATACATGTGGCAACTCTACACTTTGTAGGTTCTTATCATGCTTCATGAAGTTGTTCCGAAGGAACACTACAACAAATATGTGGAGATTATGCATGCTGCATTTGGTAATAATAATATATACCTTCTGCAATTAGAATCTTGATGTATAGGTTTCTTTATTACTAATCTTAAGCTACACGCGTCTTTCGATTGGATATCAAAGTGTGGATTTCTATCTCCAATGCAAAATCCATACAATCTTCAGTTTTAGGTATAAATATATGAGTTTAGATATACTTTTTGTAGATCTAATTGATTCAAGTATATATTAATGTTGGATATAATAATCCTAGATGGAAGGAATGTATGAATGTCAATTTTTCTTTAAACATTGCAAGGGAGAGGCTTGGTGTATGATTGACTCTATTTCTAATTGTTTATCTATTAGCCAGGATCAGAACTACCCTAATATTGATTGGTGAGAGATAATGAAGTTCTTTTTACAAATTGTCTGTGGCCCAACTTATGGATCCAATCCACTTACTACAGTGGAATGATATTTGGTTCTTGTGTCCCTTTGCATTGTTTTGTCCCAGTTGTCTAATCTTAACTCCATAGCAGGACTCTCCCTTATAGGTTCTATAGCTGCAATTACATATTGCTCTATGGTTTGGGGTTTGTCCACAAGAAAACCTAGACCCTTGGGCATATCTTGTGAAAACCTAAAGGCCAAGGCGAATACTACAACAAGATTCTCAGTCTTGAATTCATTGGGAATTATTGTTTTTACCTTCAAGGGTAACAATCTTGTTTTGGAAATATAGGTATTATGCTTTTCTAACAGCATAGACTTGTGTTTCCTAATGATTTCTTATATTTTTCCATATTGTTTAGAGAAGGTTACATGTTGATAGATTACCTTATAGATGATGTTTATTTCCTGTGATTGACTAGGAAGTTTCATCTGAGAATGTAGACTACTATGCCATCTAGTCTTAGGCATCCTACCTTTGTACCAATGTGGAGAGCATTGTACCAATGTGGAGAGGAGAAAAGGGTTCTTATTTACTTGTGTTCATGTGCATGTTCCCCATTGCAATTGGAGGTTACCGGGCTTATGGATATTTTGTAAGTATCGATCACTTGCCTTCTCAAACTTGTATTTGAGTAAAATCATAGATGCTATGACTTTCTATATCTTATTGATGTATTTTATGGCAGTAAATCTAAAGTTGTTAATTTATTTCTTCATAGCTTGTTATGTCAAGTTGCCAACAATATATTTCCCTCCCATGCCTTAGGAACCTGCATCATTCAAATTTTGTTGTTAATTGGTTGATCTCATAATATTCTTGTTCATATCGTTGGGCATATCAATTGTCCATAAAGAACACAATATTTTACCATTGTGGAGTACCTTGGACTTACTTTAACAGGTATCATTTTGAAATTTTACATTTGTTACTTAACAGATTTGCTTTTATAGCCATATTTGTATTAACTAATTTGTATGTAGTTTTCACTTGTGACATGAACAACAAAAAGACAACCATGTTCAATAAAACCATGTTTGAAGTTGTTTCCTTGGTAATTGAGGAATTTGGTTAACTTAACCTAGGTGCAATTTAGGTTGAGGCTTCTTGCATTGATATTATGGTCAGTAGTTGGTGAATACACTTGCGTTATCAAGCTAGACAAATAAGATTCCTCCGATATGACTCCATTCTATGTGCAGATCCTCTGCCTGACAATGTTACTTCTCTACTTTTGTTGGGCATATTACTGTCACAGGCCTTTCTCTGTAAGAGTGTCCTAAAGAAATGTATCCAAGTGGCTCACTTATTTTAGTTGTAACATAATCTTCTCCACTTTTCACTTTTAGCTGCAATGTAGGGTAAAATTAAGTATTAAAAGTCATGTGAAGGGCGATTTAAAAATAAAACCATCATAAAAAAATTATCTGATGGGTAGGGGGACCTATCAAATTTAACGCCTGCATGGGAGGCTTGTAGGAGGCACATCATTGATAATAGAAGTGTGGGGTTTCATGGTTCTTCACTGTATTCTTAGAGTAGAGGGGAAATAATATTTGTTGCAATGAAGGTGAGTTGAATAGATCTTTCAATTGCTACATAGAGAACTGATGGATCAGGTAATGCTCTCCAAGTCTGTTGCACCCCCACCAACGCTTCCAAGAAGGTATGTCTCTTCTTTCAATTTTCCCTCATACCCATTCATGCCTTTTTTTACTTCAATTTCTCTGTGGCAATGCACTCCAACCCTTAGTGTCTTGCACACATATTTTCCATTATTATTTTTGAGTTTTTATATATTTGAGAAAAGCGAATTTTGTTGGGAGAAATTTATATCGGAAAAGTAGATATGGTTGGAATACTCTTTATATACTTGGCTTCAATTTCTAGTTTTTTTGTCACCTGGAAAATGCGTCTGTTGCTTACTAGTGCAGAGTAATTAGGGTTAATTTATCGCAAAAATATGGGATTACAACTTGTTGAGGGAATCTCTGGCATAATATAATTTCCATTCATTAACTTATCACAAATTTATGTGATTTTTCTACTTCAATTTTTTTGAACTGCTAGAAATTATGGTCTTGCACATCCTAAACTTTTCCCTTAATGCTGCATCCTCCACTTTAACAACTTGAAAACGTTTCCACTAAAACTCTTGGATAATACATTTCCATTTTTTTAATGTTATTTTTTATTTACTACTTCAAACGAGATCCTGTGACTGTGGTATCTATTCTGCCATATTTTCCTAGGTGTTGTATCTGGTTCCATCCACATGGACCTTGGAGAAGCCTTCTTATGCCGGTGAGACAACTAGATTGTATGGAAAGATGGTACATACTAAGTGAATATGTGGCTTGAGACCCAGACCCTATGAGTAGGGTATCTATTCTACCATATTTTCCTAGGAGGTGTATCCGACTCTAGCCACATGGAAAAACTTGCTTATGCAGGTGGGATAGCCCGCTAGTGTGAACAAGATGGCACACAAGGGGTGAGCATGTTGTTGTGGGATTTGAACCTTTTGTGGGATAATGAAACACTCTCACTCTATATGTTGAGGAAATCAAGCGTATTGTACAACGGTACTATTCCAAGTTCCAACTTGATTTTTTCTCTAGTTATTGTATACAAGCACAAAAAAAGTGACTCTGATGAAGATATGCTGACAACTTGTCTATGCTTGTCATGTAATCCCTATCTATATTTGTTTTCAAATGATCGAATTAAGAATGTATCCACTATTTATCGAGGAACTGTAATTCTACTTTTCATTCTGAGATTGATAAACGTCTATGATGAGAAAGAACTTGATGAAATGTAATGTACTTATTATCTACATTGTTTATTATAATACTTAAATACACATTTTTTGTCTAACCAGTTGTACACAATGTTAGGGGTCTATGACAGATCCACTGCATCCATCAAGGATGGTATTTCTAGGATATAAAGTAAATTTTCTTGGCCATCCCTTATTTTATGGGGATGCCTTGAAAAATTCTTGAGACATGTCTTACTAAAAGTGGATTCCCATAACATGGCCATCCCCTATACGTGGATGGACTCTTTGTCTCTCTTTGATCACTCTTGCTTCCTACAAGGAGACATGGATACTTCTCACAATCTCCTGGTGCCCCTTGGCCATGTGTGTGTGTTTAACTTTAAATTCCATTAACTTTTTATTTTTATCAAACTCAAATCTCCTTTATTAACCTAATGCTACTTAATAAAAAGTCTACGCCTCAATCAAAACCCTAAAACTAAAAATCACTTACAAATTAAATTTTGCAACTGAATAAAGAGGCTGCTTGTGGTAGTGATGAGCCTTGGTAAAGGGATAATGACAATAATGGAGGAATTATTAGATTGCACAGATCTAGAAGATCAATATGTTCTATCTAACTTAGGTTAATGATACACCCTTACACCCTTTTTCCTTTTTAATATTTTCATTTAGATTATGGTGATAATGTATGGTTGTATGCTTAATTTTCCTTTGAATGAGAAGATCATTGATTCACCAAATTTAAAAAATATTTAATTTGGTGCTTGCAATGTGCATATTTATTTCATCATATCTAACATTACAGTATTCTCTAGTTATATTTACCATTTCTATTGGCTTAGACATTATGTCTGTGTAAATTATGTTTTATGTGTTACCACACCCAGTATATCCCATGCTGCCTCCATTTCTCTTACCCCTTTCCCACATTTTCTTGAAATTTGGCTCTATTTTCTAACTGTTACTGAGATGCATTCCCTTACCTCCCAACTTGGATGTGTTGTGCATTATAATATTTAAATGTAAGATTGTGCCATGATAATAAATTATACATAGCAGTATCAGTTGTTAGAGTTGTATTGGCTCTTCAATGATTGATCACACCTATTTCTTGGCTTAAATTTGCAGCATAGGAGAACTATTATGAGCCTAATTGGAAATCTAGTATTTGATTTGAAATATTATGTGAATTATGTCATTATTTGGATCTTGGACATTATTTTTATGAGCAACAAACTGTTACGGACTATAAAGACTGCACTAAATACAAGTTTCTAAGTGGTTTGGATATGTTTTGTTATCCCCTCCACCCAGTTTCAATTCCCATGAAGGACATGTTGGTCCATTGTGATAAGGCTCAAAGAGTAGGGGACTTTTGGGATAAATCTCCTTGGTGTAGTTCATGATGTCTCAACTCTTGCTAAGTCATAAGTTATTGATATATTGGGCTTGCAAACTATTTGATATAATCTTGGGGCTATAGAGGTTTAATCTTGGGCCTCGCCCAAATTACTCCAATGAGTTACCAATTCATCATGTTTAAGAAAATACATGTCTATAACACTAGATTTAGTGCAACATGCTAATGAAAACAATAATAATATGGGAAAAAGAAATTACAACAGTACAATCAACAATAGTAAAAAGTATAACATCATTTAACACAATAAACTTCATGTCTAAACATCTAGCTGAAAACAGTTATGATTCTGTAGCAAGAACCAAATTATCACTGAAACTTTTATTACTATGCAATAAGATAAGGAAAATTGAATTCAAAATTTTATGAATTCCAGCTGTTAGACATCTTAATTGTTTTTCTTCCTTGAATTAATTTTCCCCAAAGAATTTGGAGTGTTGATGTTGTAGTAGTACTTCAATCCTGTCCACCTAGCATATTCTGAGGGTAGATCCTTCTAGTTAATGAACTATAAAATACATGGACAATATTCTATTCCTTAATTTTAACATTAGAATGTTAATTCCTATCATGTGCCAAATTTCTGGTACATGGGTATATGCACCCATTATATCTTGAACCTCCACAAAAAATTCATTAGGAAACAACAGGGTATGTGGGAATTAGGAAATAATCATTAATCTTTGTGGTTTTCTAGGTTTATAGAGTGTATGAGAGTTGATGGGACTTAGTAGGAAAGGGTGGGATTATTAAGTTTTTTATTAGATTATCCTAAAAGGTGGGTGTCTTTTGTGGGTACTTATGTGTGTCCCTCGAGTGCATAGGTTTCCTTTGTAGGTGCCCCCATGCAGAGGATGTGAATTTCAGATAGTTTTGGTGTATGTTGAGTTACCCTAAATACTAGGTATGTATGGGCTTCCTATGGCAACCTCAATAGGGAGTCTTGTTTTGGAATGTGCTATCCTGTGTTACACTGGTTGATTCCTTAAATAAGTTAGAATACTATTTGTAGTTTTACTAATGTTATGCCAAATTTTAATTTATGACTTTATTTTTCCACTGGTGAACAAAAAAGGACAGTACCTATCAGGGATCGCCTAGGTCTCATGAAAGAGTGTATTAACTTTCAAGTCCAACTAGCTTAACACCAAATATTTTGATTTTTTCTTTAGCAATCCATATGTCACTCATTTTCATCTACGGGATATTGAATGATGTTTGCATTCATGAAGGAATATTAATCTATGTATGAGGTATTTAACAACTTTTTCAGTATATCTACCTGATATTTGTCTCAACACACAAACATTGTAGTCTCATGTAATAGAGCTACCTCACAATGAGAATTTAGACTGTATGGATTGAAGACAATAGGTCCTCCAAGTGCCACACATTTTTATATGACATTTGAGGCAAATATATGTTGGGTCATTTTTATTGTCTTCCGTGCTAGACAATGTCTAGCCTCATAATCTCTTTCATATGCATCCCTAATAGAATACAAGATGTGATCTTCTTTGTTTAGGAATGGAATCCATCTCTGCTTAGATGCCATTGTCATTAACACAAGATGCAATCTTTTTTCTGTTTAGGAGTGGTCTCCACATCTTCTTAGATGTCATTGTCATTTACCCTCTTTGGTCAAGATTTTTCTATTTCTCCCAGCAGCCAATGTTGATGTCATTACCCCTTTCATGATGCTTGATTCTTAGGTAAGTGTGAATGATATTCTTCAATTTTTTTATTGGCCCATTTCTTTATTGGTGTAAGAATAAAATGTGCAAACATTAATTCCTAATGGCATAACTAGTTTCCTCTAAATAGTCCATCAAGTGTTATCCTTTCCCTTTCGGTCCCATGTTTGTGTTGAGAAGCGCAATCTACAACCCAATGTGGTGACATGTGTCACATGTGTCATGCATATCAATTAAAGTCAAATAAAAGTTGGCCTATGATCTCTAATGTCAAAGAGAATCTGAAAAATTAATAAAAAGGAAACCTAAAATAAAACCAACATGCATTTATCTTAACCATGCATCTATTAATTGCAGAAAGGGGTTTGAATTAATTTTTGTTGGGTGGAAGTCTCAAATTTTTTCACTTTCAAAAATATTCACACCTTGATGGATTTGATCCTTCACAATGCTGGATAATTCTAGGGTTAATATGGATATATGCTAATGTAGAAAGGCCAAATCACCTATCAAAACAAAATAGAGTGTGTGATACTCAATGTTGATTTAATGAACTACATGACTTCCTCAACACACTTGGCCTCATCCAATGTGTCAAAATTAAAAAACACTGCATAAAATGTTCTCATAGAGTTAAATTTCAAATGACGACCATCTAACCAATGATGTTCTTCACCTGTGCAGGCCCTTTTTCAAGGGTGAAAGAAACTCTTCTCATATCTCTTAAAAATTATGCATGTTGAGTTAAACCAACTGAGAAAGAAGACCATCAACTTCGACAATTTTCATTTTCAATTTGCTCAAATGTATCAATCTAAGCAGCAAGGTGATTAAGAATTGCTTCTATATTTATCTGCAACTTTCGCCACCATACAATTGATACTTGATCAGGTGAAAATTGATGATTCTGAATCATCTCTATACAATCATTCCCTTCCTCTAGCAATAAGTTATTACTCTCTAGCAATAAGCAAAAAGAGAAAAACCTTCAAATACATTGTGGCAACATGAAGACTAGCTTCTTCTCTGAGAAGAATACTCTTTCTTAACCTGATTTACAAAACCCTTGATTCCTTCACTACCCATAGCACAATTTATGGCATATTTTTGTGCTTCCCATAAGGCTTTTGCAAAAACTATGTGAATTTTTTAGTCGAAAGATCATACTGTGGATTTTTTAGCTCAAAAAAATACAATATAGTTTGTTCATGAACTTCAACAAACTATTTAGGAAGTCTGGCTATATGATAACAATATATTGAGTTAATGAAAAATTTGATGATAATGATTCTCCTTCTCTTATAATCGTTAAAGACTTATTCAAGATTCTCATGTGATCCTTACTACAAAGCTTGGAGATAACTACCTAAGCATTATCAATGAACCACTAGTCATATGGCAAGGCATTGTTAGGATCATTGTGAAAAATTGGCACTAGCAAAACTTGGCGAGGTTTTGGAATACAACTTCTCAGCAACATTGGTGAAACAATTAGAAAAATTTAGCAATCTATGGAAAACAAAAATACAAAATAAATTCATTTTTTTCATTTTTTGTAAAATATAAACCAAAAATCTCAAATAAACATACCAACACATGAATATGGAAAAAAACATCCATACATATGATGTAGGGTGTTGTCCCTTAAGAAACCAATTTCTAGGTTGTGGAGAAATTGTGCTTAAGCCATTAAATTTTGTTATGCATGTCACTTATTTGTATAATGTATCTTCATTTGAGAGGTCCGAAGGACCTGATCTTAGACCCTTAATATTTAGCTGATATGAAAGTCTTAAGATGCCATGTGACGCTGAATATAAATGTTGTGTGAAGAATATTTTGAGAAATTAAAGACAATATGTTGTGTTTGACAGAAACTATTATCTGTAACTTAGAACAAATATAGGGAAAGGAGTTTTAAATATGGGAGCACTATTTTAAGGAAATTTAACTTTATTCACATAAGCAAACAAATACATGCAGCTTCATTACCATATTTAAAGAGAGGAAGAGACATAATGACACATAATAGAGAAATTACAAAATCATACCCAACACTGTATGGAAAACTCTTGATTCTTTCATAAATCATCAGTTTATCAAGTACAAAATAGTATAGTCTTCAAATTATTCAAAATTAAGACCTTTCTTCTATAATTTTCCTTACTTTTATACATCATGAGACAGTTAGTAACTACCAAAACTGTCAAACTACTTAACTACTTTCTAACTGTCTAAAGTAAAAATTCATTTCTAACATTACATTGGATGGTAAAAGACACCTCATCTTCCTCAGGAAATAAGATAACATAAAGTAAAAAGGAATTAAAATATGATTGGTGATTTCTGATCACTGTTCGAATCTGTTGCTTGAGTAGGTGGTCCTGCTGGTGTATTTTTTGTCTCCTCTATCATCCATTCTTTGCATTTTCTCTACAATGGTACGTTTGACTTTGGTGCTTCTTCCAATTTGTCGAGTGTTATTCTGCATGTTGTAATCCTCCTAAAAGTAGGATTATCTGTAAAAAAAGTCTTCACCACCCACAAAACTTAAAATCTTTATTAAGGTAATTCACAATAGTGGCTCCCTTCAATACTGTTGTCTTTTCATGAGTGTTGTCAACTTTGATTTTTGCCTCAACTAGAAAAATCTCATATGTTTTCCATGGCAGCAAGTTTCCTTGTATATCCCAGCAAGAGGGAAGCCCAGCTCTAATCCTTTTATCAAACAGGATGTTAAACTTGGAAACATCTTCCTTTATCTCCTCTATCTTCTTCTCAACAATATTTCTGTAAATATTTCTGACAATCATCTTGTTAGAATCTATTGCACATAGTGTTCTGTCTGGAATGTCATGCTCCCTTAGTTCTGAAGCATACTTAGAATTAATAAAATCTATCATTCTCTTTGCAAACTTTCATCTGTCTAAATCTTTCTACTTACCTTGCATAACCACACTTTCCATGTCTCAGACAATTGCTTTCTCATCAGACATAATGACAAGGAAATCCCAGATGCTCCTGATAATTTCAATGATTTCATCCCATAGAATCTCCCTACCTTGAATTAAGGACATATTGCCCTTCATTTTCTCCTTCAGTCTTTTAATTTTCTCTTCGGCCCTTAGAAGATCTTCTTTGTACTTCTTTGCATTTTCCTTTTCCATTATTGCTTCTTCTTCGCTCATATTCAATAGCTTATAGGTTGTTTCCAATTCATTTTGTGCTTTATTCACATTATGCTTGGCCATTTTTAACTATGTTCCCAAATGTAATACCTCTGTTGTTGGATCCTCTGTATTGGCTGGAATTACTATTGTACAGACATTAGTATCTACCTATTGTTACAGTTTATCCAAAGATTCTTTAAGTAAATAAACTTCTTTAGTTTTCTGCAATACATCCTGTAACAACTTCTCCTTTTCATTTTCAACTTTAACTATCCCTACAGCAATGGGATGCTCATCTGTAGGCAGATTCAATTTCTTCTTTAAAACCCCAATCTTTGACTTAGCAGATTGCAACAATTTTTGTATTGCAGGTTGATCATTAGGGTTGACACCTATTTTTACAATAATCTTCTTTAATTCATTTACTTGGGCATTCAGAGCCCTGGAGTTGGCTTTCTCCAAATTTAATTGTTGAATTACTTTATTTAACATTTTCTCTGCTTTAATATCAGCCACATTTGTTTTATGTAAATCATTGACAATCAATTGCCCAGTTTGCATGTGCAAATTGATCTTGTCAAGCATTGGAAGCTTATGAGTATGAACAGTCAAATTAACTGTTTTGAAATTACTGGTGGATTCAACTGACATTTCAGTAGGATGAGAGAAAGAAATTTTAAGTGGACTTTTCTCCAAATCGATAGCAGATAACAATCTGGTTTGATTAGGAAAAATTTGAGACTCAAATTGAGCCTCCATATTTAACTTCACTTTCTAGTTTCTCTCAAATATTTGAGCAAACATACTTTGAATCAAAAGACCCTGATCATGAACAGGTTCTCTAGAGGATGGAGAAGATGGTGTACCCTTTGTTTCTCCCAATTGAATTACTAAACCAGGTTGTGATGAATACATTGCATCCAAAAGTTTAGACCTTTTTTCTGCTTCTAATTCTTCTTCATCCAAATCAATAACATCTTCTCTAGACCTCTTGACACCTTTTTCTAAAATACTAGGGGGTCAAATATCTATCCCCTGGGTGTTTTGTAAACCTCCATTTTCCAGTTTCTCTCTTTCTAGTCTACTCTCATGCACAAAGGCTGAATATCCATTCTCTAACCTCCTCTTTGAAATAATTTGATGAGGGTCACAAGCCTACTCAACCACCTGTAAAAGACACATGTCATTCAATAATTTCTCGACCTCTTGAGCAGCCTATCTAGTGTTAACAATGAAGGGTCCTACTGCTCTAGGTAATTTAAAGAAATAGCCTTTATTCATGGGAACAAAATGAACCTGATCCACATTCAAGCTCTGTTTGATAAATTCAAGAGCAAAGAGCCTCATTGGCACAAATTTCGGTAACCTATATGGTTTGATAGAGGCTCCATAAAGCCTGATCTCTACATGTTCTTAAAATATGAACCAGTCTCCACAGCTCACAACTTTACTAAATTGAAGGAATTCTTGAGCTTTAGGAAAAATATTGAGGACAAGGTTCCATTCAAGATCTTGTAGGCCACTGGAAGGAATAAAGAAGTGAATCAAACAAGCCACGATCTCCTGGATCACCCCTTATCGGGTCTGTCCAGAATACCACTGACTACTTCTTTTTATTTATGTCAACAATATTTAGTTCCAAACATGTAAAATGTTCAGCATTCTAGTATAGAAATAAATAAGTAATAACTGAAGGAAACTTAAAGGAACCAGTAAGAGGCAGAGTCATGAATTGAGTATTAATAGTGTCTACCCAAAATGTTGGAATATCTAGTACTACTTTTGGTTTCATCATTAAAGAGAAAAATCCTAGCACTGCTTTGTCAACCTTCCTGGAGTCTTCCTTCCCAGAATCTTAGAAATTACTTGCAATATTGGTCTTATATCTACTGCAAAGATGTATAAAGAGAACAGATTTCCACCTAGAGAGAATTATCTAGATTTAGGAGCTAGGAACGAGGTAGCATAAGAAAACTCCTGGGATGACAGGTTATCATAATATGAGACTAGAGACTCTTTATTAAAGGTGGTGTAAGTTCCATATTTTTATGAAACCAGCTCAAGAAAAGATAGAAAAGATAGATCAACGCCTTAGAATTCAGCTTCTTCGAGGGGGCAACCTCCTTTACATTACATAAATGAACAATTCTTGGATGATTCAAATGAAAAAACCTCCTTT